>SKCR01036135.1:0-171946 GCA_019454045.1 Zanthoxylum bungeanum
ATAATTTTTTTTGCATGATGTGTGTGAATGAGTTTGTGGGGTCGTCGCTACAAAGCCCTCAGGAGACTATAACTCGTCCACTAGGGCCGCCTAGGGGTTTAAAGGCATGTTACATATGCTAAATGCAATCATGATCCCTACGAAGTGGCCTAGTTAATTTTTTTAATTTTTATTTATTAAGTTTTTATTTTGTCTTTTGCTCGGGACTAGCAAAATCTTATGTTTGAGGTGTTTGATAAGTGCGGTTTATATCCACTTATTCATGCATTCTTAGTTATTATTTTGTTAAGTTTCGTGTCATTTAATGTATTTTGCATTTTTATTTTCTGTCTATTGTAGGAACGCATTAAGACATGGATCTTGGAGAATTTGTACGTGTTATAAGACCTTACGGACGCATCCGAAGCACGTGGGACGAGCGGTAAATGCAGAGATCGCAAGCCAGAATTCGTTCATGGCGCCGTGGCGCCCTAAAGTGGCGTTGTAGTTCCCCTTTAGCATCTCATATAAAAATACCGAGAGTTTGGCACCGGCGCTACGCAGACTCCCAAAAACATCAATTTTTTTAGGGTTTTACATGCACAAGGACTCCAAGACTTTCTTATAAATACATAAGCTCTTCCAAAACCCTAAGAGAATAGGGCTAATACAAAACTCAAGACTCAAAACACATATTTTAGAGAGATCCAATGAGGAAGATTGAAGAGCGATAAGAGGAGACGAAAACGGTGACGTCTGAAAATGAAGGGATTCGATTCGGGTTTAATCTTCTAGTTTTTATCTTTAAACTCTAATGATTTCCATTGTGTTCATGATTTATTTCCATTGTTTTTATCTTTAGTCATGAACTAACTCCATATTCTAGAGGAAGATGTAGCCAATGTTTGACGTATGTATTGATTGCCAATTTGAGTTTTATGAAATTATAATTCAGTTTATTTATATTCTCTTCGTTTAATGCTTATTGTTTGTTAGCCAAAAATAGAGATGATGATGAATATTCTTATCTAATACTTCGAGATAGGGATTTTGAATAGGATCTAGAGAATATAACTTACATGAGTTTTATAGAGTTCGGGAGAATCTATAGTTCCTTTGAAGTCGTTAACAAAGAATCACAAAGCGTAATGAGTTATCGATTACTAGATTTTTTATATGGATATCGAAGTCTGTAATTGATAATATTTTCACTATTGCTCAGGAGAGGGAGTTGAATACTTTAGGATTCTTGACTTATAAACAATGCAACAAAATAAAGATTAAATGGCATGACAAATACATAGGGGATAACTAGGTGAAATCAGACTTTAGTTACTCTCTAATCTTGGTTTATCTTATTTAACGTTTTATTATCTTGGATATTTAGTTTTTTTTTTTGTTTTAAATTCAGATTATTCTAAATTTAGTTGCTTCTAAATAAACTTAGGATTATATAATTATAGTACTTAGTGTGAGTTGAACACAATCCATGTGGGTTCGACACTTCTTTACTCATCTTTACTAAAACTTGACATCATACACTTGCAGTACGATTGTAGAAACTGCATTTTGCGTAAAGCCCAATGATAGCCTCGTATGGACGCACTACCTGATAAGTTGCGAAAGTCGCGGGAAACGGACGTCGGAAGGGAAAAATTTTAAAAATAAATACCTCCTCAAAATTTATTCGTTTGTTTAGCCTCGGGTTCGCTCGATTAATCTATGTTTTAACTATTAGGCTCGGCCCAAAATCCCCGCAACCCAAAGAAAAAAGCCACACGCCCAAGCCCACCAGAGAACCAAGCCACACACCAAGGCCCACCAAAGCCCAATCTAAAAATATTCAACACATTTAAAACACATGTCACAAATCCAATCAAATCCAAATAAATCCCCTTCCTAATTTAAATAAATCTCCTTCCTAATCCATCAAATCTCCTTCCTATTTAAAAATATTATAAATCCAATCCCCACCAAAATACACAATTTCCTTCCCTAAATTAAACACACCCATTATTATTGATTTGTTCCCTTTTAAGCCATGCACAAACAAGAAAACCCTAAGATACACTATTATAAAAAAAAGGACTAAACCAAACCCTAAACTTTCTTCCTCTTCTTGCTAATCCTCTCACCACTCACGGCAACTTCACAAAAAATAACAAACCCTACTCTCTCTCTCTTCTCAACACAACTCACGGCCCTCTCTCTCCCAACACAACTCACAGCCCCAAAACCTTAATAATCTTTCTCTCATTTTTCTCTCTTTACACAGACCACTCATTTTCTTTCCTCACGGACACGAATAAGAAACAAAAAAAGAAGACCCAAAAACGAAGAACACACTCAGCACCCTCATCCTCCTGGCCATTCACAAACCCTAAAGCCGTGACCAACCCTCATCCTTCTCTTCTCACGTACAGCCCTAGAATACCCAAAAACTGCACCACTCAACTCACGCATACACCGAACACGACACCAGCCTTCACCGACCAAATGAAACACACACCCTTCATGTGAAACAAAAAGACAATCAACCACAATCAACGTGAAGACAAAATAGCCATATGAAGCCATGCAACCCACCACACTGAACGAGAGACACGACACTTCACTCACACACAAAGTTACACATACACAAAGTTACACACACACGCCACTCATACACATAAATGTAACAACAAGCATCATCATTCACCGACAAACTAGCCAACAAATTAAGCCACAAACTATCAGCCCTAACAGTGAACAAACGACAACAAAATGACCTTCAAACAAATCAGCCTATTACCGAGAACACACCCCCGAAAATCAGTCTAAAAACAGTCCAAAAATAGTGCCACATAACCCAAAAATAGTTCCTAAAATAGCCCTCAATAGCAGCCCATCACCGACCAAAAATAGTCCCCGAAACACCCAAAAATAGTCCCTAAATAACCACATGAAATAGAAACTAAATCATCCAAAAACAGCGGAAACATCAGTCCAAAACAGCAGAAAAACAACAGAAAAAATAGTGAAGAAAACAATAGAAACAGCAGCCCAAAACAACGGTAAACCAGAAAAACAGCGAAAATGACCCTTCCGGCGACGGTGTAACGTACTTCCGAGAAGCGAATTAAAAGGTAAGACCTGAGTGCCACCCTTTCCTTTTTTTCATTCATATTTTCAGTTATCTATTATTATTTCTTCGCATGCATCTTTATGGTTCATGTTTATTATTTTTATTTTTATTTCTATTGGGTTAATGATTGCATGCTATCTCTTGCGGTATATCTGATGGAAACCCAAACGTAAATTTAGTAGCCGAATCCGAATGGACGGTCGTGCGGTCTGTACTTGGGATATAATTTCACGTACCGCTTGAGAAACTTTCAAGCACGTGTCTCATCTTGTTATTTAATTTTGTGTTTTATTATTTAGCTATTTACTTTCTATGTATTGTTTCTTTATTTATGCATTGTCAATTTAGTGCGCATGGGCTAATCAGGATGGATTAAAGGTCCTCTATTCGAGGGAAATGCCTAAAGGCTACCTTTACCACGACGTTTTACCGTGCCGGACGAAGTATGCTTGATTGAATGTGAAATATGTTCAATCGGGCATACGAGGTCCCATATAGATATCGGCATTGGTCGTATCTCTTTTATTCTTATGTTATTTACTTTCCGCACGTTATCACTTTATTTATTTATGTAGTGTTAATTTAGTGCGCATGGGCTAATCACGATGGATTAAAGGTCCTCCATTTGAGGGAAAAGCCTAAGGGCTACCTTTACCACGATGTTTTGTCGCGCCGGACGAAGTATGTTTGATTGAATGTGAAATATGTTCAGTCAGGCATACGAAGTCCCATATAGATGTCGGCCTTGGTCGCATCTCTTTTATTCTTATGTTATTTACTTTCCGCACGTTATCGCTTTATTTATTTATGTAGTGTCAATTTAGTATCTAACCCCAAAACTAATAGTGAAAGATAAAATAAGTCCCCAGCAACGGTGCCAAAAACTTGATCGGTTCATAATCACACGCGTATAACTCAAGCGCACGTATCGTTCAAGTAGTATAAAAAGTATCGATCCCACGAGGACTTAATACCTAATATATTAATTTTATGAGGTCGAATGATTACTAGTATCTAACCGGTTGATTGATTGATTTGAAATGGTGAAGATTTTGAATTTAAAAACAAGTAAATAAAATTGCACGAAAGTATGTTTAAGAAAATTCAATATTAAGAAACTATCTAGGGTTTTGAATCTTCCAATATCATTTTAAAGATGAAGTGATTATTTCATGTTTGTGTAATATATCGGTTTACTAACCTGGAACACTAAATTATGCGAAAGCCTCTGTCGATGGTCAGACGCAAATACCCAGTATAACCCAATTGAACCATATGTCTATGTCAACCAAATTACATGGATTCATTAAGTTTAAGTTCCAATTATGGCTACCCCGCCCGAAAGGTATATGTCTATCCTGTAAGGAAATCTATTAAAAGGGTTATCTATCCTCAAGGAAGATCGTGGGCTATTAAGTCTAAGGCTGAAACCTAAAATTCCTTTGTCAAGTTTATTTTAGATTTACCAGATCAATCTTATTAGTAGCCAATTAACTAGACGCATTAAGCTTAAGACTTAATAAGTAAACCCTTAAATTACCCAAACTATAAAATAACCCATTATAAACCAGTGATATTAGAATTCATCACAACCCTAGATAACTAACTTAGTTACGACACATAATTAGGGCTAGTAAAAAACTTAAATAAAATAAAAGACATAAAGTAAATGCTGAAAATTAAATCGCTGAAAAGTAAATGACGGAAAGTGAATGCTGAAATTAAATACTGAAAATTAAATGTTGAAAAGTAAATGATGAAAGTAAATTACTGAAAAGTAAATGCTGAAAGTAAATTGCTGAAAAGTAAATGCTGAAAATAAATTGCTGAAAAGTAAATAAAGTAAAAGTACAATAAAAGAAAATGCTGAGGTAAAAGGATCCCCTTTTTTACTTCTATTTTAGATATCTCCCTTAATATAATATATAACTTTGCATGATAATTGCCAACCAGCCATATAAGCGGTATCCAGATTAAGTCAAATTAATAATTAATTACCAACCGAACAATCAGGCGGTATCCAGTTTAGTCAGGTTAAAACCAATTTAAATAATTACCAACGGACCAATATGGCGGTATCCTTGTTAAGTCAGGTTTTAACTAGTTTATATATTATAATTAAGGGAGATTAATCTAAATATTAGTAATAAAAGTTTTACCTTTTACCCCAGCAAAGGGGAGTTACCTCCTCATTATTGAAAAGTAAAAACTGAAAATTAAAGAAAGAAAAGTACTGTGCGAAAGCAGAAATTAATTACTGAAAGCTGTAAATAAACAAACAAGATACAATCTTCTTAGTATTCTTAAGGAATTCCTTAGAAGAAAGTATGAATTTACAAATGAAATGGCTTGGTATTTATAGGTAAAATTTTACCTCCATCAAATCATCCACCTAATCCATTATTAATGCTCAACTAATTGCTCCACCAAATCCATTATTAATTGCTCCACTAATTTCTATCATGTTTGGTGGTGATTTGATAATTTTTATTATTTATTTATTTATTTATTTTGCTTTGAAGATGAGTTTAATAATTACACACACACACTTCTGGATGTTTCATCCATTTCGGTAATGAAATCTTTAGAATTCGAAAATAGTTAAAGCTTCAAAGTTGTAGATATCTGAGTCTTCTTTAATCTGCAACTTGAATCGGCTCAATAAAATATCGGATAAGAAAGTTATGGCCAAAATACCAAACTTGCGTAAAATTGGAATTTCCAAAACTACACTTCGTTAAAACGCCCTTTCAAGTTTCCAATCTCAAAAATTAATATGTCAAGTCCAATATTTGCCCTTATTTGACCCATATTTCATCCTAAATGATTTCATTGAGTACCAATATTATTTTATCTGCAAAATAAACTAAAACATATCAAAACGTTCATCAAACCCGAGAAACTAAACAAAATATTAAGTAAAATGGGCGGTAAATATTGATATATTTTCCGCTCATCAAGAAACCCTTCGCCAGTGGGAGCCTTTATTAATAATCCCATAAAACTGCTTGAGAACCATAGTTATATGACCTATAGAAGCCACCCTTTTATGCTTGTGTTTGGGACCATCATCATTTGGATTCATTTGGACTTTTTGTCATGAGATGTGAACTTGTTGGGCCATTTAAACTGGGATGAGTTTGTGTCTTATGACGATTGGGCCTAAAGCTTCTAAAATGCCGATGGGCCACTTTGTGTTTGGGCCCCTTCATTTGAAATTGTTTAGCCACGCTATCCCATGAGTCAGACTGCTCACAGTGGTTTTTTCATACTTTGTTTATCTAATGAAACATAAATTGAAAACCTTTGAAATGTTCAAAGCATTCTGAAATGAAGTAGAAAAACAAACTAGTCAATATATTAAATATCTTCGATCGGATCGAGGTGGTGAATATATGAGTGGTGAGTTTACTGATTATTTAAATGCGAATGTGATTCTCGCTCAATATACTCATCCGGGTACTCCACAACACAATG
Source organism: Zanthoxylum bungeanum (assembly GCA_019454045.1). Taxonomy (NCBI): domain Eukaryota; kingdom Viridiplantae; phylum Streptophyta; class Magnoliopsida; order Sapindales; family Rutaceae; genus Zanthoxylum; species Zanthoxylum bungeanum. The sequence continues at coordinate 6,581 of SKCR01036135.1, forward strand.
GAGTGTCAGAGAGGAGAAATCAGACATTATTGGATATGGTCCGATCTATGTTGAGTTTTACATATTTGTCCTATTACTTATGAGGTTATGCTCTTTTAACTGCCGCTCATCTTTTGAATAAGATTCCTCATAAAGATGTTCCTACGACTCCGTATGAGATATGGACTAGTAGGAAACCAAATCTTAATTATGTTACGGTTTGGGGTTGTCCTGCATACGTTAGAGTGGCTCAGCAGAATAAGTTTTTACCTCGAGGGAAAAATTTTAGGTTTGTTAGATATCCTTCAAATACGAAAGGATATTTATTCTATGATACCGAGCATCGAAATGTGTTTGTAGCTCGCTTCGTAAAATTTCTAGAGGTAGAATTTTTGTCTGAATGAGGTAATCATAAACATGTTGAACTTGATGAAGTACAACCTGAGATCAACGAACCAACAGAGGATCCTGAAGTTCAAATAGATGAAGAACCTTCATTATCCATACTCTATAGGTCCGAAAGACTATCTAGACCTCCTGAACACTTGTATTTGATAAAGAAATGAGTCTTGATGTTCTCTTAGTTGAAGAGACCGACCCTTATACCTATAGAGAAGCGATGTTGGACATCGACTTCATGAAATGGCAAGAGGCCATGAAATCAGAGTTAGACTTTATGCATCTGAATCAAGTTTGGGACTTCGTTCAGCTTCCTGAAGGAATTGTTCCTATCGGTTGTAAATGGGTTTAGAAAAGGAAGCGCGGGCCTGACGGAAAGGTTGAAACCTTTAAGGCTCGACTGGTAGCTAAAGGTTACACGTAGCGACCAAGTGTCGACTACGATGAACTTTTTCGCTAGTTGCGATGTTGAAGTCTATTAGGATTTTGTTTTCTATTGCTGCTTTCCATGATTACTAGATTTGGCATATAGATGTCAAAACAATTTTTCTAAATGGATTTCTTGACGAAGAAATCTATATAGAACATCCGAAGGATTTTGTATCCAACGAAAATTCGAGCATGGTATGTAATCTTAAGAAGTCCATTTATGGACTTAAACAAGCTTTATGAAGTTGGAATCTTTGATTCGAAGAGATAATCAAATTTTCTGGTTTTCACAAGTATTCGGAAGAATCCTGTGTATAAGAATACGAGTGGGAGTATGTTGATATTTTTAGTTCTTTGGGTTGATGACATCCTGATCATTTGGAATGATATCAGGATGATGTAGGGCATTAAAGTTTACCTCTGTAAGAATTTATCTATGAAGGATATGAGAGAAGGTACTTATGTCTTAGGTATAAAACTCTATAGGGATAGAGAAATGAAGCTTATTGGGTTATCACAATCAACGAACATAGATAAGATCATGGAACGGTATAATTTTGGTAATTGTAAGACAATAATATACCGTTCAGACATTGCCTTCATCTTTCGAAGAAGATGTGTCCACAAACAGAAGATGAGAAGATTAGAATGTCTAATCAGCCTTATGCTTCGTGTTTGGGAAGCATCATGTATGCCATGTTATATACTATGACTAATATCAGCTTCGTGTTTAGTGTAACCAGCAGATATCAGTCCAATCAAGATAATGACCATTGGATGGCCATTAAACATATCCTAAAGTATCTTAAAGATACTAAGGATAAGCTTGTGATATATGGAGGAAATGAACTACAGGTTAACGGGTATACGGATTCGGATTTCCAATCGGATCCTGATGATAGAAAATATATATCAGGATTCGTGTTTACCTATAACAGAGACGTAGTTTGTTGGAAAAGTTTCAAACAGGGGTCCACAACTGATTCCACCACAGAGGCAGAATATATTGCAGTTTCTGAAGTTGCAAAATAATCTGTTTAGGTTAAGAACTTTATTACAGAGTTAAGAGTTATCCCAAGTATCGAGAATCTGATTCTGTTATACTATGATAATAATGGAGCCATTACGCAAGCAAAGGAACTAAGGGCGCATCATAAATCGAAACATATGGAACGAAAGTATCACATCATTCGAGAGATTATGTCGCAAGGGAACATTGCCGTATGCAAGGACCCGAGTGAAGATAACGTAGCAGACCCACTTACCAAGTCCATTCCTCCCAAGTTGTTTGATAAACATGTGGAATCGATGGGTATGAGATACAATCGATATTGGCACTAGAACAAGTGAGAGATTTTGTTAGGGTTGGTGCTCGGAGCGCTAATTTCTATTTGTATTTCCCTGTAAATACTTATTTAAATATTTTATTATGAATAAAATAAACAGTTTATATAATATAACATCTCTCTATATATGGTAAAGACATAATTGACCATAGAATGATTAGTTATGATACAGTTACAAAAGCATCACAGTTGTCATTGAGTTGTATCATAATAGTATCATTTCTTAAACAGTTCATGGTCAAGGTTTACAATTACTTGGTCAGTAAGTAAACTCGCAGAGACCGGTATGTGTCGTATATTGGATTCTTGGGTTCCAATGGTTGCTTCATGAACCATAAAACTTGGAGACTCGTTTAGACATGTAGTCCTTTATATCGGATAAACACTGAACGATTCACCGAAGATTCTTAATGGATGGTACACCAAAGTCTATAAGAATCTTCTCAGGTTGAGTAGCATATTGATTCTTTGACTTGAGATACCACTGTTGATATATCAGATATCATTCACACTTTGATGGCAGTCACGTCACTGACCTATTTAGGTCAGACCTCCGCCTGTTCGTTGGGTGTGGATTGATCCTCAGGATATCATATATGTCTCAAGATAGAATCTGTTAGCTCTATGTACAGAGCATATGTATTCAATATGGGATTAGCTGTCTGTTAAATCTATGGGCCTGTGGTACACTGTAGAAGTGAGATCTAAGTTTTATTAAGAGATTGCTAATAAAAACGTCGACAAAATTATATCTATAGAGATTTTACGTTTATATCTATATCTCTGGAATAATTCGGATACCTGTGTCAGAGGGATTATACGTATGCAATGACCTCTACCTGTATGGTTCAGTGAGTTTATCAGTGGTCGTCATAATTCATGGGTGGGTAGATTATGGACACGAAATTTGATTTCATGACGGATATGTCTGAACCTTGAGAGTCTCACTAATGAAATATACTCGTAGAGCACTAGGATAATATTTATGAATAAAATTGATTATTTATAAATCATTTACCAGTTAAACGAAAGATACATGCATATGGGCCTTTTGGTCATTTTCTAATTGATGTGTATTTGTATTTAATATATGATTTTATTAAATACTCATTAATTAATTATAAAATTATGATATTTGACATATATATCATTAATATATGTATCTAAATTATTTAATGTAAATATAATACATATATTTATATATTTATATTTAAGTTATTATTTAATTATTAAATAATTAAAGTAAATAAAATATAAAATATATAAGGTGATATTTTGGTTAGAAATTATTAAGTGTAAATGTTTGACTTTTACATTTAATATAAAGGTTATCAAATTGGATTTGACTTCTTGATTTTTATTTGAAAAATTGAAAATATCTTTTTTCTTTTTCTTGTAATTTTCGGCCAACCCTAGAGGTATATAAAGGTTTTAATTTTTTCATTTGCTTCACTTAAGTGTTAAGCCTCCAAATATTACAAAAGAAAATTGGAGAGAAAAAAGTGAAGAACAAAGTAAGAAATTGAAGAAAACTTTAAGATTTGTAAGTTTTTTCAACTTTTCTCCAATAGAAAAATATTTCTACGGTTCTTAGCTACAACATGTGATGCTTGGTTTTTTCTCTACTCTTTTACTTTTGTAATAAGATGGTTGGAAGTGTGAATGAAATATGTATGCATGTATGTTAACAAAGTATGCTTATTAATGGTTAATAAGAACACTTTTGGTCATTAGATGATCTTGTTGCCATTCTAGAGTTGTTAGGACACTCAATGATGACCTAGAATTTTTATTGAGTTTTTTCAAAGTGGTGAGACTTGTTTGGTGTTATAGAGATTAGATTAAAGTGTTGAATTGTGTTAATTTTAGTTAATTTTGGTTAATTTGATTATTTAGAAAAATTAGGGTTTCAACCTAAACCAAAATTGAGACTTTTCATATATGTATTGTATTTTGATGTATATAAAATGTATAAATCATTTTGGAATTAATTGGAAATCATTTAAGCTTGTTTTAACAAATTTGGACCAAAATGATCAAAGTTCAAACTTGGGGAGCTCACGATATTTTGAGGAAATTTTGGAATTTTATATATAAGTTATATTATAAGAAAATATTATCCGAGTGAGTGGCGATTCTCTGTTGTATTTTTACAAACTTCATTTGTTTCAACAAATGACCCAATCATACCATTATGACCAGATCTTTTGAACCGGGGAAGGAGAATGTCAAAGTTATTTGATCCACAAATAAGATTGTAAAGACCTCAAGTCTAAGGACTAGTCATATAATCAATACATGAAAGTTCTCACAGACAGATGGGATAAACACTCCATATGAAAACTTTCGTCGGTCAGTTCGATGGACACGAGCAACTCATGCATCCATGTGATACACCAAGCGGACGGATCTCCGCTAGTAGCCTATGAGATCGGCTACCCCACTTAAGGGCAGATCATATCATCATGCTAGTCTCTCCGCTTTGTGAACGCCCAGATTATTCACAAAACTATGACTAGGAACATTTAAGAGTAATGATTCTCATAAGGCGTGGAAGCCATCGTCTTATTACTCCAAGGGCTTTATTACAGTATTGATGATTTATATAAGTTATGTAAGACACGTATAATAAAGATTGCCATTTTATTAATTTATGAAAATATTACAAATACATGTACATATAGCCCATCCACAAGTTGGGTATAGGGCATATCCCTAACAATCTCCCACTTGCACTACAACCAACTAGTATGAATTTGGACACCATACTCTCAGGTGTGCCTATCATGCTTTTGTTGAGTCAGTCCTTTAGTCAGAGAATCTGCAAGATTATCTTCTGTGGGTATTTTCTCTATAATAATTTCTTTTCTCTCAACAATCTCTCTGATGAGATGAAATCGCATGAGTACATGCTTGGATTTCTGGTGGGACCTTGGTTCCTTTGATTGAGAAATGACGCCCGTGTTGTCACAATACATTGTGATGCCATTCTTTATCGCGGGAAGTACTTCCAGTTCCGTTATGAACTTCTTTATCCAGACTGTTTCTTTAGCTGCCTCAGATGTTGCAATATATTTGGCTTCAGTGGTGGAGTCCGCTGTAGTTGACTGCTTTGAGCTTTTCCAACTGATAGCACCGCCATTCAAAGTAAACAGATATCCTGTTTGCGATCTGATGTCATCCCTATCGGTCTGAAAGCTCGCATCACAGTAACCAATGACTTTCATCTCAGAACAATCTTCGTATGTCAAAAACACATCCTTAGTTCTTCTCAGATACTTGAGGATTATTTTGACAGCTGCCCAATATTGCTCACCAGGATTTGCATGATACCTGCCCGTTATGCTAAGAGCATAAGAGACATCGGGTCTTGTACATAGCATGGCGTACATGATCGATCCTATTACTGAAGCATAAGGGATCCTACTTATACGCTCTCTATCTGAATGAGTATGTGGACATTGCTTCTTAGGTAATTTGATTCCATGACAAGTAGGTAAATTACCTCTTTTGGAATCTTCCCTTTTGAATCTTTTCAAAACTTTATCTATGTACGTAGATTGAGAAAGTCCTAACAACCTCTTAGATCTATTACGGTAGATCTTAATGCCGATGATGTAGGCTGCTTCTCCCAAATATTTCATGGATAAATTCTGAGATAACCATTGCTTGGTGGCTTGCATCATGGGAATATCATTCCTGATGATTAATATGTCATCGATATATAATACAAGAAATACAACAGCACTCCCACTACTTTTCCTGTAAACACAAGGCTTGTCTACATTTTTGATGAACTCAATTCTTTGATTGTCTCATCAAATCGTATATTCCAACTTCTGGAGGCTTGCTTGAGTCCATAAATGGATCGTTTAAGCTTGCATACTTTATTATGATCTTCCTTAGATTCAAACCCATCAGGTTGTGTCATATAGACTTCCTCTACGAGGTTGCCATTAAAGAAAGCTGTTTTGACATCCATCTGTCAAATCTCATAATCAAAATGTGCAGCTAATGCCAGTAAAATTTGAATGGACTTTATCATTGCAATAGGCGAGAAGGTTTCGTCATAGTCAATTCCTTGGATTTGTCTATAACCTTTCACCACCAACCCAGCCTTATAGGTTTGGATGTTGCCTTCTACATCAGTTTTACGCTTGTAAATCCACTTGCAGCCTATGGGTTTTATCCCTTCAAATGCATCTACCAAGTCCCAGACTTGATTTTGATACATAGAGTCTATTTCGGATTTTATTGCCTCAAGCCACTTAACTAAATCAATATCACGCATTCCTTCGTCATAACTGGTTGGATCGTCATTATCAATGAGCTTATCATGTTCCACTTCAATATGGAAACCATATCTTTCAGGCTCATGTCTTTCCCTACCAGACCTTCTGAGTTCATAACCTTGTGGTTGTTCCGTCGCTGCTCTTTTGAGGGGCCTGGGGTTTAGTTCTATGTTAGTTTGTTCTTCTCGTACCTCATCGAGGTCAAGTCTACTCCCTCTATATTTCTTGAGAAGGAATTTATTCTCTAGAAATTTAGCATTTCGTGAGACAAATGTTCTTTGTTCATTTGGGACGTAGAACACGTATGCTCTTGAGTTCAAGGCATATCCTATAAACTTATATTTAACTGCCATATCATACAATTTGTTATTTTATGTTAGCTTGACATATGCGTCACATCCCCAAACACTTAGATAACTAAACCTAGGACGTTTCCCAGACCATAACTCATATGGTGTTTGACTAACAGTCTTGGAAGGAACTTGGTTTAGTAGTAGTGTTGCAGTTTCTAAAGCAAGACCCCAAAATGAAAGATGTAGATCCGTGTCTGGCATCATTGATTGGACCATATCTAATAATGTCTGATTTCTCCTTTCAGAGACCCCATTATGCTGTGGAGTTCCCGGAGGAGTCTACTGGGAAACAATGCCATTTTCTCTCAAGTAATCTTGAAATTCGTTGCTTAAGTATTCATTACCTCGGTCAGACCTCAGTGCTTAATACTTTTATTAAGCTGGTTTTCTACTTCAGCTTTGAAGACTTTGAATTTCTCAAAGGCTTCAGATTTGTACTGCATAAGGTACACATACCAATATCGCGAGTGATCATCGATAAAGGTAATGAAGTATGAGAATCCACCTCTAGCGGTGACTGACATTGGTCCGCATACATCAGAGTGTATGAGTTCTAATATCTCCGCTGCACGCTGTCATTTACCTTTGAAGGGTAATTTGGTCATTTTACTAAGTAAACAATACTCACAAGTTCCATAAGGTTCATATTTGAAGGGTTTGAAATACCCATCCTTATGTAGCTTAGTTAATCTTGTTTCATTGATATGACCTAAGCGACTATGCCATAGAAGTGATTCATTTAGATTATTTGAGTTAACGTTGTATATATTAGAGGTTTAACATTCTTTGTTAGTTTGTAAGACATAGATACCATTATTCAAAATACCATATCTATATTTTATTTCATTGAAATAAATAGAACATTCATTACAACCTATTAGGCATGCAAAGCCTTTATTACATAAAGAAGAAATTGAAATGATGTTCTTTACTAGAGAAGGTACATAAACACAATCTTCTAAGTCTAAAACTAAAAAATTCGGCAAAACTAATGAATAATTCCCCACGCACAATGCAGCCAGTTTTGCTCCATTACCCATGCGTAAGTCAGCCTCCCCATGACGGAGTCTCCTACTGTTTCTCAGGCCATGCACATTGTTACACAAGTGAGTCCCACAACCGGTGTCAAGCATCCAAGTAAAAGGTTTAGAGTTTTGAGAATATAGTTCAATCATATACAACATACCTGAAGCATTGGGCTTCTTGGCCTATTAGGCTTCCCTAGCTTCATTGGCTTTCAAGGATCCGCAGTCATTCTTCCAATGATCATTCTTTCCACAAAAGAAACATTTCCCCTTTCCATTTTTCTTCTCCACCTTACCATTGGGCTTTAGGTGATCTGGAGCCTTGGCCTTGGCCTTATTTTTCTTTGGGCCTCGTCGCTTCAGGTCCGTACCCGTAAGCATGACGGAGGTTTTAAGCTCCAGTTTCAAGTCATTCTCTGCTTGCTTTATCAGATTGTGCAATTTTGCTAAAGTAGCTTCTTTATCAGACAGATGAAACTGCATAATAAAGTTAGAGAATTCTTTTGGTAGGGACTGAAGAATCAGATCGTGACCTATCTCATGATCCATGATGAACCCGAGGTTGGCCAATTTTTCAATGTGGCCAATCATCTTAAGCACATGTCCACTAACAGATACTTCGTTATACCTTGTTTGGAATAAGACACATGACACTTGGAATCTCACGGTATGAACGGAAGTTGCATACAACTCCTTCAAGTGAAAGATGATGGTTTGAGCATCCATATCTTCGTGAGCTTTCTGAAGTTCGTCCGACAAAGAGCCAAGCATTATGCAAACTGCTTGCTCATCATCATCGACATGTTTCTTCCAAGCACCAAATATATCTTGGTCAGCATCTTCTGCGAGTTTAGGGGGAAATGGTATTTCAAGAACATAGAAAATATTTTCTTGTCGTAAGACAATTTTATGGTTTCTAAACCAGTCATTGTAGTTGTCCTTTTTGAGCTTATGCTCATCAAGAATGGAACGAAGTGATACTCTGTTTACCATTTGAATGTTTGTGAAATATTTTAACCCACATGTTAAGAGAAAATGTTAAAATTAGGACTATGTTTTCATTAATGTTTCATAATACATGAGCTTTTAATATTATAAAGTTTCTCACACTCAATTGTTTTAAAATTTTAAGCAAATCGCATCAACCCCATTATAATGGATTTCTTGTGGGAAAGGATCCCATTATCATCATTTTATAACTCCGACTAGGGCCGGTCGTTATAAAATATGATAATTAGGTAGGTTCCCAACCAATTTATGATATAAATCACAATTCCTTGACCATTGGGTTGGGCAATCAAACATGCCATAGCTTATGCTAGTCCTTGTGGACACCCAATCTTTACCACTAAGTTATAAGACCATGCCTAAGGGTCGCTGCATCTTATGACTCAGAAAAGTCAAACAATTGTCAATAGTACATTTAGGGACAAATTGGTATTGGTCAGTCTGATAAAGCCTAGTCCTGCCAATACGATTTAAGCCCTTTGGGTCTATACTTTACAATGGGAGGCAAATTTTAGACTTAAATTATTATTGAGGATTTTAGCAAGTTTAAGTGAATAACTGTCAAATGGATTCCTCCATTGAAAATTCCCCAGATGGAGGGTGAAGCGAACTCTCTTAAATACCCTTACCTCTTAGGCTCTTATTGCCTTGGTGACAGGAATAAACAATAGATCCTCCAAATTAGTCCAACACTTTAAATATGCTTTAAAGTAAGCTTTGAGTAAATGATTATCTAGATGTCTTCACAGCTTTTCCTTTTGGTTATAAAAAGGTAGTGAGTGAAGGAATACACCAAATCATTATCTAACTCTAGTAATACCTTTGGTTAAATTAACTTTAGTTTGGAAAGTTTTATTAACGCCTTGGTCCCACCCCACTTGTATCTTTTATAATGTCTTTTATTATAAACAAGTGATTTATATTTATTAGCCTTAAAGGTAATAAATCTCTAAGTTCATCACGGAATAATTAATTAGCTAAGGGATAAGCAATACACTCTCTATTTCTTAGAAAGTCTCTAGATGCTTGCACCCTTAAATAATCATGCAATTCTAATCATACATAGAATCATCAAGCATATGAGTTTTAATATGTTGGAATTATTTTAGGCATTAAATAACTTTGATTAATTTAATTATGATTTTATTTTATTTTATTCAAATAAATATACTATTCACGTTTTTCTGCAGACGCGTGAACTTTAAATGCAATGTCACAATTCCCATCTTAACTAAACCATGCAAAATTTGTGCCTAAAATTAAGTTCATGGTGTTAGCTTTCCAACGAGCTTTTAAACACCCAATTTCGAGTTCAAACGAGTGAGAACTAATCAAAACAAAAACATCACTCTGATACCACTGTTGGGAAGCGGCCGCGAGTGCGCATCGGAAAATTAAAAATTATGATGCCATTTTCCCTTTGCCCAAGACCCATTTGTTTTGATTGTTCTACAAGCCTAGGCATGTTACTATATATTCTAAGCATAAAACTCATAAAACATGCAAAGAACATAAACCTAAACATGTTAACTATCATAAGAACTCTAATAAAAAAAGAAAAAAAAAGACTTACTTGAACCGTAGACTCCTCCAGTCCTCCCTCCAATCTACAAGCTTTTCTCGAACTCAGCAAGCTCTTCCATGTTCCAAAGAGCCACCCAAGTGTGTGGCCTCCAAAGATGCCCACACCAAAGCCAAAACTCAACGGCAATACTACGCTTTGATTGCACGGGTATTTTGCCCTTGGTGCTAGCCTAGGCAAATACCTCAAAACTTTTAACTCGAGGTTCCTCTAGTCAATTAGACTTAAGGATCCTCAAAATCAGTGGCTTACTCTTAAACTTTAGAGTTGCTCACTTATATAAACCCAAGATATGAAAGGTTTGGTGCATAAATTTGTGAGAATTCTTTGGGTTTATATAGTGCTCCAAAGACAACAAAATTAATTAAGAATCCGATGTGGGATAAAAGCCAATTTAATCTTAGCCATTGGATCTTAATTTAGTGGTTTAATGAGATTATAAAACCCTAATAAGATTTTGGGCCGAATTGTAATTCAAAACAAATAACAAAAATAAATTAAAAAAATTACTATTCACGCATTACTATTCATGTGAATAATAATTTTTTTATTCCAATTCCCAAAGTGCCCCTATCGTCATTCACCAATGCCTAAGCCACTATGAAACCTTATAAATGATCTGTTCAATAATTAAACGCATTGAACCATTTATGAACAATTCCTACAACAATCATATATGATGTTAAATATGTACTGTGCACTGTTAACCATTGATTTCGACTTTATTGTGTGTGATATTTTGGGTTCCCCTCAAGTTGGACATGAAATGAATCGTGATAATTTAATCAAACATAAATTATCCTTCGATCAGATGGTCGTTCGATTTCAATGACCAAGGTTGACATCTAGCAACATGCCTAGGCCCCCAAATGAGAAGGAAAGATATATATACCCATTCTGTATGCGATTTACATATGATACGGTCCCTCGCCTCACTGTATCCCCACCTATTGACCTAGGGTACGGAAAATGTCTACCCATATGGTCAAAGGTATGATGTTGATAGTGTCATGAATCGTGCTAACCCAAGAATCTCACATGATTCTTCCGCTGTGGCCAGAGTCTCAAGCACTGATCACACATATCAACCCACGAACTGGAACACTACTTTTATAAGAAATATTATCCGAGAGAGTGGCGATTCTCTGATGTATTTTTACAAACTTCATGTGTTTCAACAAATGACCCAATCATACCCTTATGACCAGATCTTTTGAACCGGGGAAAGAGAATGTCAAAGTTATTTGATCCACACATAATATTGTAAAGACCTCAACTCTAAGGACTAGTCATATAATCGATACATGAAAGTTCTCACAGACACATGGGATAAACACTCCATATGAAAACTTTCGTCGGTCAGTTCAATGGACACGAGAAACTCATGCATCAATGTGATACACAAAGCGGACGGATCTCCGCCAGTAGCCTATGAGATCGGCTACACCACTTAAGGGTGAATCATATCATCATGTTAGTCTCTCCGCTTTGTGAACGCCCAGATAATTCAAAAAACTATAACTAGGAACATTTAAGAGTAATGATTCTCATAAGGCGTGGAAGCCATCGTCTTATTACTCCAAGGGCTTTAGTACAGTGTTGATGATTCGTATAAGTTATATAAGACACGTATAATAAAGATTGCCATTTTATTATTTAATGAAAATATTACAAATACATGTACATATAGCCCATCCACAAGTTGGGCATAGGGCATATCCCTAACAGTGGGTCCCACCCAAATTTGAATTCCAAATTCAAGTTGGCTTTACACAACACACTTTGGGCCTGATTCGTTTAATCCGATTAAACGAATTTTCCATCGCTTAATAATTAAATCCAATTTAATTAAATAATAATGCCTTGCAAAATTATTACGAAAGTCGCTTACGAATTAATTCCAAATTAATTCGTTTGCTTGAATTAAAATCCAATTTTAATTTCGTATTGAAATCCAATTTCAATTAATATATCTGATATATTATTTTAACCCAGTTTAATAAATTAAATAGTAAAATCCAATTTAACTATTAAATTTATTTTGCCGATTAATTCCAAATTAATCGCGTTCTCTCCTCTAGATGAATTTAATCCCAGATAAAATTCTTGCCATAATTAATCCCATATTAATTTTCTCTCTAATAATTACTCCCAGATTAATTTTGATCGAGTCAAATGTCATCGGTGAATCTTTGGGAAGTGACCCAAGAGATCCATGGATATGTTGGCAGTAAATACGGTTGTCGGACTATCCGACACGTGCGTACCGCTTACCACATTCTCACCGATTTACAAGACATGGTTGGCTTATAGCAAATCACCGTGCCTACCCAATTCTCCAGAAATATTCAATGAAGAATATATAATATATATCAGGCGTAGTATACAATGTATTGCGTATTACGATCCAGTATCAGATGTCACATGTTAGGCCTAGGGTTGGAATTGTGTCTGCCCCATACGAAGCATATATCGGATCACTAGCAACTAGTCTCTGTAATCAGATAATCATGACTTAGTCATACTATCCCGATAGCTGCAACATTTAAGAGTACTTGTTCTGTATCCCTGCGTGATCATCGTCTCTATATGACTGAAGTGATACTTCCATCTTGACATCACACCTAATACACTAAGATTCTCAGTATACCCAGAAGAGGCGTACAGATGACCTGTTAAAGCTCCGGACGACCAAAACCAAAGTATACTGATTGTCGCAAGTATTAGCGATGCAAGTCTCAGGTTAAGACCACATACACCTACCTTGATTCGGATTCCCATAGACACATAGTCATACTACCAATGGGACTCTGTGGGGTCTATCCAGAGCGAAGCTGTTCCCAGTCCAATGGCTAACAGAACCTTCTATCATACTTGCATAAGTATCCGATACTTAAATATATGAGAACTATGACGTTAAGCTTCCATAACGCGCACAAGTGTAATACTAGCCTATTCCGCATTATTGATGTCCAGTCTCGATAATACTACGACTAGGGATATTAATGATTAAACCTTTCGTGGATTAAAACTGTCTCATATCTTATTAATCTGGTACTAATCATATGGACTTTTATCATTTATATATCCAAGTAATCCAATTACAAAATGATAAAAGAGCAATTTCCTTTGTCACATAGTTAATTTGTACAAAAACACCATGTCTTTTACAAATAATGATGCTATGGGTCATAATTGTCCAACAATCTCTCACTTGGCCTATAGCCAATCACTCAAGTGTCCAACACTTGAACTTTATACGGGTCGCTCAAACTTTTACTGAGATATAGCTTTCGTCAGCGGATCTGCAAGGTTATCATCTGAAACGATTTTTCGATCTTCACATCGCCACGATGTGTGATCTCTCGAATCATATGAAACCATCGAAGTACATACTTGGATCATTGATGAGACCGTAATTCCTTAGCCTGTGCTATAGCCCAGCTCAGCTGCTAACAAAACTACTAATGAGAGGAAAATATATCGATATTTACCACCCCTTTTACTTAATATTTTGTTTAGTTTCTCGGGTTTGATGAATGTTTTTTTGTGTTTTAGTTTATTTTGCAGATAAAATAATATTGGGACTTAATGAAATAATTTAGGACGAAATATTGCTCAAATAAGGGCAAAAATTGGATTTGACATATTAATTTTGGAGATTGGAAACTTGAAAGGGCGTTCTAACGAAGTGCAGTTTCAGAAATTCCAGTTTTGCGCAACTGTCGTATTTTGTGCATAATTTTTTATTCCGATATCGGATTGAGCTGATTCAAGTTCCAGATTAAAGAAGATGCAAAGATCTACAACTTTGAAGAAATAATTTTGAATTCTGAATATTTCATTACCGAAATTGATGAAACATCCAGAAGTATGTTATGCGTAATTATTAAAGTCATTTTCAAAGCAAAAAAATAAATAAAAAAATAAAAAATAAAAGATTTGGTGGAGCAATTAGTGGAGCAATTAATAATAGATTTGGTGGAGCAATTAATAATGGATTTGGTGAATGATTTGATGGAGGCAAAATTTTGCCTATAAATACCAAGCCATTTCATTTGTAAATTCATACTTTCTTCTTCGAAATTCCTTAAGAATAACTAAGAAGATTGTATCTTGTTTGTTTATTTACAGCTTTCAGTAATTAATTTCTGCTTCCGCACTTTCTTTTCTTTACTTTTCAGTTTTTACATTCCGCAATTTACTTTTACGCACAATACTTTTTTTTTACTTTTCAGTTTTTACTTTTCAAGCAATGAGGAGGTAACTCCCCCTTACTGGGGTAAAATGTAAAGATTTTATTATTGCTATTTAGATTAATCTCCCTTAATTATAATATAATAACTATTTAAAATCTGACTTAACGAGGATACCGTCATATTGGTAGGTTGGTAATTAATTATAAATTTATTTTAACCTGACTAAGTATGGATACCGCCTGGTTGGTCGGTTGGTAATTAATTATTAATTTGACTTAATCAGGATACCGCCTATATGGAAGGTTGGTAATTATCACACAAAGTTAATATATTATATTAAGAGAGATATCTAAAATAGTAGTAATAAAAGTGGATCATTTTACCTCAGCATTTTCTTTATTATACTTTTACTTTATTTATTTTAAGCATTTACTTTCCAGTAATTTACTTTCCAGTAATTTAATTTCCAGCATTTACTTTCCAGTAATTTAATTTCCAGCATTTACTTTATGTCTTTTCTTTTATTTAAGTTTTTACTACTCGTAAATATGTGTCGTAACTAAGCCAGTTATCTGGGGTTGTGATGAAATCCAATATCACCGGTTTATAAGTGGTTAAATTACAGTTTGGGTAATATAAAGGTTTATTTATTGAGCCTTAATCCTAATGCTTTTTATTAACTGGCCATTAATAAAATTGAACTGGTAAACTTAAAATGAACTTGGAAAAGAGATTTTAGGTTAAAGACTTTAAACTCAATAGCCCATGATCTTCTTTGAGGATAAATAACCCTTTAATAGATTTCCTTACAGGATAGAAATATACATGTCGGGCGGGGGTAGCCATAATTGGAACTTAATCTTAATGAATTGAGATAACTTGGTTAACATAGGAATATGATTAAGTGGGTTATACTGGGTATTTGTATTTGACCATCGAAAGAGGCTTTTACATAATTTCTTATTCCAGGTTAATAAACCAATATATTACACAAACGTAAAATAACAACTTCATCTTTTAAAAAGATATTGGAAGGATTCACAACCCTGGATAGTTTTATAAATTTGAATTTTCTTCAATCTACTTTCAAGCAATTTATTTACTTGTTTTATTTTTAAAGTCACCACCTAATCAAAGAGTCAATCCATTAGATACTTGTAAGCTTTTAACTTCATAAATTGATAACAAAAGGTTTTAAGTCCTCGTGGGATCAATACTTTTTATACTACTTGAACGATACGTGCGCTTGCCTTATACGTGTGTGATTATGCCGGTCAAGTTTTTGACGCCATTGCCCGGGGACTTATTTATCTTTCACTATTAGTTTTGGGGTTAGATACCTTTACTTGTATCTAATTTTATTTTTACTTTTTATTTCTATTTTCTTGTGTTTCAGGTTCTCAGACACTACATGAGACGAACCAGAAGCTTTGAACTCTAACCGCTTGACCCAGAGATTTAAATAACCATCAGACAATTGAGAAGGGAAAGGCGAGAAGGCCAAGAAGCAATTGTTAACATGGAACCTGAACCTTTGGAGGTTGCTCCACCAATTCCTATTCGAGACAGAACCATTCATGTGGTTGACGGCCTCATTTCCTGTATTGTACTTCCTCCCTTACCAGCAAATGTGTGTGGCATCAAAACATGCATTCAGATGATTCAGCAGTCAATTCAGTTTGGGGGGGAATACAACTGAAGATCCTAATGCCTATATCAGCCACTTCCTGGAAGTTTGCGGCACTTTAAATTACAACAGAGCATCAAAAAAGCAATGAGACTGCGAGTTTTTCCATATTCCTTGAAAGACAGAGCAAAAGCTTGGCTACATTCACTACCAGCAGGTTCCATCACAACTTGGAACACTCTAGCCACCAAATTCCTTGCAAAGTACTTTCCACCAGCCAGAACAGAAAAAATGAGAAATGACATCACATCTTTTGTACAACTTGACTCGGAAACTCTCTATGAAGCTTGGGAAAGGTACAAAGATTTGCTCCGGAAATGTCCTCACCAAGAGATTCCAAAATGGCTTCAAGTCCAAACTTTTTATAATGGACTTTCTGGACTAATGAGAACCACAATTGATGCTGCTGCTGGAGGAGCTTTGATGGCAAAAGGAGATGATCAAGCCTGAGACTTAATCGAAGAAATGGCTAACAACAATTCCTTGTGGCCAACAGAAAGAAGCATGATCTAGAGAATTGTAAGAATTTATGAAGTTGGAGCTAACTCAACAGTGAATACTAAGTTTGAGCAAATGTGCAAAAGCTAGGAAACACTTAGCACGCAAGTTGTAAACATCGCCAGAGCCACAAGTTCACCATATGGAGGAGCACCAGAGCCAAACCAATAAGAAGAAATGGTTAACTATGTCAACAATTTCAACAGATAGGGGAACAATCCATATTCCAACACCTACAACCCAGGGTTGAGGAATCATCCCAATTTTTCATGGTGGAATAATTCAGGGCAAAAGAACAATCCACCACCTGGATTTCAACAGCAAAACAAAAGTAATGAGTTTGAAAAAGAACCAGAAATGAAAGAATGGATTGCAGAGATGTTTTAAAAGCAACAAGAAGCATATGATTCTATTTTTCAAAGCTAATCTGCTTCCATCAAAGTACTGGAGAATCAAATTGGACAACTGGCCAATGCTCAGAGTTACAGACCGCCATGTAACCTTCCTAGCAACACAGAACCAAATCCAAGGAACATGGGGAAGGAGCAATGTCATGCCATCATGTTAAAAAGTGGTACTGAAATCAACAAAGATGTTGGAATCAAGGAAACTGCCGAGGAAGTTCCAAAAGAAAGTAGCGAAGTAGTTCCACAGATGGAGGAAAAAGAAGCAAAGGAAAAAGATCAAGAAATGATCACTCTACCTCCACATTTTCCACAGCGTCTCTAGAAGAATAAACTAGACACACAGTTTTCTTAGTTCCTGAAGATCTTTAAAAAGATGCATATCTACATTCCATTTGCAGAAGTATTGGAACAAATGCCCAGTTATGTCAAATTCATAAAAGACATTCTTTCACGAAAGCAGAGATTGGGAGATTAAGAGACAGTAGCATTATCAGAAGAATGCAGCGCTATCATCGAGAGGAAGCTTCCCCCAAAGTTGAAAGATCCTTGCAGTTTTACTATTCCTTGCACCATATGAGAACATGACTTCAGTAAGGCTTTGTGTGATTTAGGTGCAAGTGTTAACTTGATGCCATTTTTTATTTACAGGAAACTGCAGATTGGAGAAACAATTCCCACCTCAGTTTCTCTACAACTTGCTGATAGAACGCTCATATTTCCGAGGGGTGTAGTTGAAGATGTGCTGGTCAAAGTTGACAAATTCATTTTCCCAGCAGATTTTATTGTCCTTGATATGGAGGAAGACGAAGATGTGTCGATCATCCTCGGGAGACCATTCTTGGCTACTGGTCGAACCATTATTGATGTACAGAAAGAAGAACTAACAATGAGGGTACATGACCAAGAAGTAACATTCAATGTTTTCAAGGCCATGAATTTCCCAGATGATGAAAAGAATGATGAATGTTTCAGACTTGATCTGATAAATAGTACCATCCAGAACTCCAATGCAATGCAAAGTTTTACTGACAAACTTAAAGCATGTCAATTGCCTATGGAGCTGGAAGGTAAAGAGTACTGCGCACTGAAGAAGCCTATTCTTGCACTACAAGCAACAGAAGAGGAACAGTTCCACCAACTCAACGAATTGGAGGAATTTCACATACAACCTTTTGAGAATGCCAAATTGTACAAAGAAAAGGCCAAGAAGAGACATGATGAGAAGTTAGTGCGCATACAACTAGAACCAAGGCAGAGGGTAATGTTAAACAAGTAAAGCTTGAAACTCTTCCCATGGAAGCCAAAATCACGGTTGTCAGGTCCATTCTTAATCACCAAGGTTTTACCAGATAGAGTTGTTGAGTTACATGATCCCGACTCCAACAAAATATTCAAGGTTAAAAACAAGCGTGTCAAGCACTACTGGGGAGAATCAATTGAGCGACAAAAAGAAAGTGTAACACTTTCAGATCCATCCTAACTTCTAAAAATCATGTCTAGCTGACGACATTAAACTTAGCGCTAGCTGGGAGGCAACCCATGCAATTTATGTATATATTGTGATTTGGTGTCTTTTAATTTTTGTGTGTTTATATTTTGCAGGTTAAGTCATTTCAAGATGGAAGATGCTCTCACAAATCTTCACAAGCAATTTCCTTCTCTCCCTAAAAAATCTCTGATGAAAGTTTACAAAGCTTGCTTGGAACGGATGAGACTACTAATGATCAAAGGTATGCCTACTGACATTCGTTGGATTATTGAAGCATGGGTCCGATTGGCAGGTGAGTCCTCTGACTCTTTTATTTCACATCTGCATGGTTTAGGAAGAAGCACATATTCTAAAAAGAGGAGCCAAAAGAATGTGTGTTTGTTATAAATGTGCTCGGATGTTTTGAGATACTCGTTGTTGATCTTTAGGAATGGTGTCTGATAACCGCGAAGATAAGATTAATTTCATTAGGGATGGCTTGAGTAATGAGTCTTTGGATGACATATCTAAAACTCTTGAGACGCATCCCAGTGGATATGTGTATCACAAAATTCTCATGTTATATGCGCAATTCCGTAAAGAAAGACAACAATTAAGTCTCGAGAATCTAACTCTAAAAGACCCTGTTTGCCAATTTATAATAAAATTGGATGGGAAGCTTGTCCCTGACGCATAGACGTCATTCAAACCGTTACATTATTGTAAATATTATATCTCTTTGTCTTTTCCTAATAATTGTGATTTGTTTTGTTATTTTCTCCGACAGGATCCAGGCTACTTTTTGACCTTTCACGATTTACTATTTTTCTATTAATCGTCCTTTGGAAGATACTTGTGCTATTATTACTCACCCTTTTCAGGTTCTATAATTCAACTCATCATTGCACATTTGAAGGCATCCAGATAAAAATGGAAGCTACTTTAAGAAGACGGGTTGAAAACATATGTGTGTTTTGCGGTACCAGTGTTGGTGTTAAACCAGAATACGTAACAGCGGCACAAGAATTGGGTCGAGTCATTGCTGTAAGGAATATGCACTTAGTATATGGTGGTGGTAATCTTAGACTAATGGGGATAGTTTCAAAGGCTGTACATGATGGAGGCAGTCAAGTCTTGGGAATCATCCCAAAACCCTTGGCGGAGGCGAATCTTATTGGATCATCAAATGGCGAGGAACTAATCATGCCAGGTATGTCTGAACGACTGGTAAAGATGATTAACCGTGCTGATGCTTTTATTGCTTTGCCAGGAGGCTTGGGCACGATGGAGGAAATTTTTACAATACTATCTTAGGGAAACTTGAACATACACCAGAAACCACTTGGACCGTACAATGTTGATGGATTTTATGATTTTCTTTGTGTGTTTCTTGATGATGCCCGGAGAAATGGGTTTGTGTCAAAGCCTGTAAAAGAACTCATCTTTACTGCCAGAATTGCCCCAGATTTAATTGACCAAATCTTAGCCTTTGAACCTTAAATTAACCCCATTCTTTCCAAGATAAACTGGTCTGATAATGATCGTGGTAAAATGTGTTGGACAATTATGACCCATAGCATCACTATTTGTACAGAACATGGTGTTGTTGTACAAATTAACTATGTGACAAAGGAAATTGCTCTTTTATCATTTGTAATTAGATTACCAAGATATATAAATGATAAAAGTCCATATGATTAGTACTGGATTAATAAGATATGAGACAGTATTAATCAACTAAGGTTTAATCATTAAAATATCCCTAGTCGTAGTATTATCGAGACTGGACATCGATAATGCAGAATAGACTAGTATTTCACTTGTGCGCGTTGTGGGATCATAACGATATAGTTCTCATATATTTAAGTATTGGATACTTATGCAAGTGTAATAGGAGGTTGTGTTTACCGATGGTACGGAAACAGCTTCGCTCTGGGTATACCCCTCAGAATTCCATTGGTAGTATGACTATGTGTCTATGGAAGTCCGAATCAGGGTAGGTGTATTTGGTCTTAACCTGAGACTTGCATCGCTAATACATGCGACAATCAATATACTTTGGTTTTGGTCGTCCAAGGCTTTAACAGGTTCTGTGTACGCCTCTTCTGGTTATATTGAGAATCGTAGTGTATTGGGTGTGATGTCAAGATGGAAGTATCACTTCAGTCATATGGAAATGATGATCACGTAGGATACGGAACTAGTACTCTTATGTACTGCAGTCATCGGGATGTTATGACTAGGTCATGCTTATCCGATTATAGAGACTAGTTACCAGAGATCCGATATATGCTTCGTACGGGGCAGACACAATTCCAGCCCCAGGCCTAGCATGTGACATCCGATACTGGATCGTAATACGCAATACTACATATACTACGCCTGACATAGATTATATATTCCTTTAAGCATATTTCTGGAGAATTGGGTAGGCACGGTGCTTTGCTAGAAGCCAACCAAGTCTCGTAAATCGGTAAAAATGTAGTACGAGGTACGTACGTGTTCGGATAGTCTGACGGCCAGATTTACTACCAACATATCCAAGGATCTCATTGGTCGCTTCCCAAAGATTCACCGATGACGTATGATTCCAACATAATTAATCTGTGATTAATTACGGAGAGATTTTATCAGGGATAAAATACTATTTGAAGAGAAAGAACGATTAATTTTGAATTAATCGATAAAATAATATATTCGATATATTAAAAGAAATTAGATTTCGACGCGGAATTAAAATTGGATTTTAATTCGGGCTAACGAATTGATTTAGAATTAATTCGCGAGCGACGTGAATAGTAATTTTGCTAGGCATAATTATTTAATTAAATTTGATTTAATTACGTCACAACGGAAAAATTGTTATTTGGAATTAACAAACCCGAGCCCGTGAGTGTTTGTGGGCCCACTTGGATTTTGAATTTAGTGGGACCCACATGTCACATCACTTGTCACTAAAATTACTTTTTGGTGATGGGTTTTGGTGAAGGAATGATGGTGACTTGTATTACACTCCAAGTTGGTAATCATGGAAGATTTTTTACCAAATGTTTGGTATATCTTGAATTTTATTTTTGAAATAAAAAACACAAGTCAACCACACATCTTCATCATTCTCCCTCTCTCTCCCCCACGGCTTCACTCTCCATTTTCTCTTCAATTTTGGCTTGGCCGAAACTAGTAGGAATAAGAAGGTGAAAATTTGTTGCAAATTTTCAAGAGCTAGCTCTCAAAGGAATCATAACAAATGTGATAGGGAAACCAATCCTTGAGCTTGGAATCAACAACAAAGCTTGGAGCTTGGATTTCATCCCCAAATGAGGAGCTTGGCCGAAACATACATCAATGATAGCTTGTAGCAACAACTATGGAGGCAAAAGTTTTGAACTCTCCGCCAACATCCAAGCCGATCAAAGTGAGTATTTCTGCTACTTTACTTTGTTGTATTCACATGATTTCTTGCTTAATTGATCTTGGTTTGACCTAGAAAACCCAACAATGGTATCAGAGCCATAATTGAGCATGAAATTGAATTTAGGGTTCTTAATCTTGATTTGGGTATTTTTGATTTGAGCATGTTTTGATCAAATTGTTTGTTTGAATATACTTATATATTGATAACTTAGAGTTATGTATAATCAATTTGAAGAAAAATTAATTGGATTGATTTTCCCCAAATGCATTTGCTTGGCCGAATGTGATGAGTACCCTAGCTCATGGTGATTTTGATTTTTTAGACCATTGGATGTGTTTAAAATACATGGTTAAATTGATTTGTGATTTAATTGGATTGAAATCAAAATTAATGAAAAATTACCATGATTGCCGTGAGCATATAAGAGCATGTTGGGATTGATTTTGCTTCAATTTGTGTTGGACATGAGTTGATTAATTAAAGCATGATTAATTAGTGTAATTGGTATTTTGGAAATGTTATTTTGACTAATTAATTATGGCTATTACACTTTAATTAATTAAATTGTGAAATTTGGAATATTAGAATTTAATTAATTGGGCTTAATTTGGAATTGGGCTAATAATGTTGTATTTGGGCTTAATGGGCTTGGTTGGGCCAAGTTTGGTTTAGGTTAATTGGTTGGATCCAATCGGGCCTAAAACATATTTCCATAAAGTGCAAATATGATAAATGGGCCTTTAAAATTTAATTGGGCCTAATGGGCTAAAATTAATTTTGTGGCAAATGGTGATTCTTTATTGGGCTTTGGTTGCCAAAGTCCATGCCTTATAAATTAATTGAAAGCCCATTGGACTTTAATTAAATTGAAATTGGATGTTAATTGGGCTTTTAGACCCGTTAAGATTAGATTTAGAATCTAAGTCGCAAAGGCACATTAAAAAGTGTAATTATTTAATTTGGAATTAAATAAAGAATTAGTATTGAATACAAATTAAATTGGATTTGATATTATAGTTTGATATAATTCAAGAATTCGTACTTTGAGTACTTATTCTTAAACCAGTTGGACTCGCGCAAATCAAATCGTTCTTTGAACATTGGATGATCATTAATCAAAGATTAATTAATTGGATTAGATTGATTGATAACATGCTTTTTGTGAATACATGGATGTGATGTATGAATAATATATATCGGATGGATATTAGATGGGTGAGGGCAATTTTGGAAATTGTTGTAATAAATTTAGAATTTATTAAATTGGACCTGTGTGTCCAGCCTATTACCTCTTGATTCTTTGTATTTCTCTTCTCACCTATTCCCCTAAATGTAAATGAGGTTTCTTTAGAAGTGTTATGTAATTGGTTAGAAGTAAGATTTGTGCTAGCGGGAGAGAGGAAAGAGAGAGATTTGTTCTAGGAACAAATTATTTTAAATATCCATCTGCATATCATTATTAATTATTTATCACTCCTTATTATGCTTTTAGAATTCATTTTTAAGGGTGTATGATGAGACCTAATCAAAGATAATTAATTGGTTGCCAATTACGCGAAAAACCCTCAACAAATATTAAGTGTTTTCCTTCCATTGAGTGATTCTATCTCAATATCCAAGATTGGCACTGGTTTGTTGGCCAAAGTCAAGACCTTTGTCCATCGCGGATGTGTTTGAATCATGAAGCCTTTGTTCCATATCGCATATCTTGTCCAAGTTGTGATTTGTTGGCCAAATTGAAGATCACTTCTTGTCCATCGACATCGATTATGAAGCTTTCCAAGGTCAATGGGTCACGCTTAACTGGAATCATTAAGCTTGTTGTGCCAAAGCCAAGGCTTAGTTGATTCAGAGGAAAAAGATTAGGGAATATATTGGATATATTGGCTTATATTAGATATATGTTTCGGACTTGGAAGTCCACCTACTGGATCTAGGAATTGTATGAGATACAATTGATCTTAAAGATCTACCTAGTTAAATATCATACAGCTTGTTGGCCAAAGTCAAAGTTGTGTGTTCTTTAAAGGGATCCTAGCCCACTAGGAAACTAGGTTTCCCGAGTACTCAACAGAGGGTTAGAGGCTCGCCGAAAAACAGTGGGAGGCAAGTATTAAATTTACAATTTCGTTTAGATACTTGCCAATACGCGTTCATTTCATTTTCGTCATTATTTATTAATAAATATATTAGTTGGACTAATATTTAATTGTTGTTTTAATTGAACAGTTGGATTGTATTCAAACTATTTCAATTTATAGTTGATTATATAATTGGATTATAGTAATCAATATATTTGAATTTAACCAATCAAATAGTAGTTGATTATATAGTTAGACTACAGTCATCATTATATTTGATTGTACCCGAAATTATTGATTGGATAGTTGGACTATTGGAATCAAGATAACTGAAAGATTAGCGTTTAGAACATAATCCTGGGAGAAAATGTCTTTAAATGGCTTCAATTTTCAGAATGGGAATAGAACCTCAGGATAGTCCTGGGAACTGAGAAGTTATTCTATTTGATAGAACAACCTCTCGGGCCTTAGCCCGGAGTTGAGCAAATAGTGGAGCATGAGTTTTGGAAGACTCATGGTGATGATAACTTTAGTGCTCAATCCTTTATGCTTGATGCAATGACACTTTAATTTTGTCGTCAAAACTAAGGATTAGATCATTATACCATGATGTTGAAATTAAAGATCTTCATATATCTAATCTTAGAAGTACTAATTGCAAAAGAAGCTCTTTCGCTCGCGTATGTTAGAGGGTACATCTGTCGAGCACTAGGTGTCACAGATGGTTGCTGACAACAATCAGCTAGGTTAGCTTGGCATTACCTACGTGGCCGAGACTACCAAAGATTTGATCTTATAGTCTCTACCCGAAAGCTGGGGCAAGTTCATTATGAACCAAGAGTAAACTCTTGGAGAGTTGATGGCTATGCTCAAGGAGGCAGAGCCAGAGCTTCTAAAAGGGGGCAAAGGCAAAAATCATCACCATCTTCTTGGAAGACAAATGATATATCCCAAGGTGTCTGCCTAAAATGTAGCAAACAGGGTCACTAAAGTGTGACTGCCATATGGACAAGGCAGATATGAAGGAAGTGAAGGCGGGGCAAGGCTCCGGCTTCAAGTATGTTTGTCATAAACATGTTCACTACTGGTTTCAAAATTGGATTTTTGATACTAGATGTGGTACATAAATATGTACTGATGTGCAGGATCTGCTGATAAGCAGGAGACTGACTTCATTTGAGATCGACCTACGAGTCGGAAATGGGACGAGAGTCGCTGTTTTAACCGTAGAATCCTAAGTTTAGGAACTACCCTTTGGGCATGTACTTAAATTAGGAAACGGTTATAATGTACCTAGTTTGACTAGAAACATTATCTCTATATCTAAGTTTAACCCATTGCGGGTATACCTTTATATTCTAGAACACTAAGTGTTTATTTTATAAAGATGATATTGAGATAAGCACATTAGATGTGAATAACAGTATTTATATTTAGAATATAAATTAATCTCATACATATAGCATGTCAAACAAATATCTCAAATTGAATTAATCAGATGAGACTTATTTGTGGCATTGTTGTCTGGGACACATTAACAAGACTCGTATATCCATACTTTCAAAGAGTGGGTACTAGGATGAATTTGATTCTAATTCAAATAATGTCTACGAATCTAGTTTATTAGGCAAAGTGCCTAAAACACCTTTTACTTGGTAAAAGTGCAAGTGCCACCGATCTGTTAGACCTCGTTCATAGTGACATAAGTGGGCCCATATCTAGCTAGGCTAGAGGTGGATATGAATACTTCGTAACCTTTATGGATGTGGCATTGGGTTATGGTTATGTGTTTCTTTTGAAACACGAATCATAAACTTTTGATAAATTCAAAGAGTTTCGACACGAAGTAGACAGACAGATCGGCTAAAGTATTAAACTGTCATGGTTAGACTGTGGTGGAAAATACTTAAGCAATAAGTGTCTCGACTAATGAAAGAGTATGGTATTCTTTCATAGTGGACTCCTCCCGGAACACCTCAATTTGATGGTGTGTCCGAACAGAGAAACCGAACTTTGTTGGACATGGTAAGGTTAATTATGAGTCGCTCTGAGCTACCATTTTTCTTCTAGAGATACGCATTAAACAGTGCAGTACTTATTTTGAATAAGGTTCCATAAAAATATGTTAGACAGATTTCATATTAGATATGAACAGGAAGAACCGGGTTTTTTCATTCCTGAAGATTTGGGAATGCTAGGCATATGTTTGGATGATACCAAACTAGAACCCAAATCGGATAAGTGCCTAATTTGTAGGTTATCCTAGGGAAACCTAAGTATAGGACTTATACAACTCACAAGAGAACAATTTAACTGTTGCTCTCCATGTGGTTTTCCTAAGAGGAATACCTATATGCAGTGGTAAGTGGGAGGAAAGTAAAATTCGATGAAAATCGGAGTAATACTGTTCCAGTCACCGATTCTTTAACGGATACAAACAGTTAAACAGGGATGAAACTATACCACAATCTTCGAATACACAAGAACCGCGCAAGTCGAAGAGAGTCAGAAAACAACCTGAGAGGTATGGGTTTCTGATATCACCTCATGTAGATGTCAATCTTATTGAGGAATACGAACTGGCTATGTATGAGGAAGTGATACAAGGTATCGATTCCCTATTATGGCAAAGTGCCATGAAGTCCGAAATGGATTCCATGTATACCAACCAAGTTTGGACACTGGTTGTTGTACCGGAAGGCATTGTGCATATTGGTACTATATGAGTCTTCAAGGAAGACTAATATGGATGGAAACATACAAACGTACAAAGCTATGCTTGTAGCGAAAAGGTATCGCTATCAACATTGTGTCGATTACGACGAAACCTTTTATCCATTGCCATGATTAAATCCATTTAGATAATGCTTGCTAATGCTGCATGTTTCAATTATGAAATATGGCAGCTGAACGTCAAAACCGTTTTCCTTAAACGGAAACCTTTTGGAGGATGTTTACATTATCCTGACTGTTTTGTCGTACCAAAACATGCAAACAAGGTTTGCAATTTAATTCAATCCATTTATGGATTGAAGCAAACATTGTGTTCTTGGAACCAACGTTTTGATGATATCATAATGGTATATGACTTCATACAAAACGATAATGATTCTTGTGTACATAAGAGGGTTAGTGGGAGCGCACTGACAGTGATTGTCTTATATAATGATGTCAGGTCATTTCTTGGAAATGACATTCCCATAATAAAATCGGTGAAAGCTTGGATTTCATGAAAATTCTCCGTAGACTACTTGGGAGAGACAACCTTTATTCTAGGAATAAGAATCTACTGGGATAGATCTAAAAGTTGTTAGCACTCTCCGAGAACTCGTACATTGAAATATATGTACGCGACCTGGGGTCTCATATACTTTGAGCATATGGAGTCACAATCAGGCCAATCCAAGTGATAGTCACTAGATTGATGTTAAGAACATCCTTAAGTATCTTAGAAGAACTAAGGATGCTTTCTTAAGCTATGGAGAATGAGAACTTGAAGTGACTGGGTTCCCTGCTGCAAGTTTCCAAACCGACAAAAATGACTATAAGTCGTAATAAGGGTACTATATAGTTTGAATAATGAAACAGTAAGTTGGAAATCTTCCATGCAAGATACTGTTGCCGAATAAACAACAAAAGTGGAATATTGCTGCAGCTGAGGCAGCAATAGAAGCATTTTGGATCAATAATAATCCTAATAGGATTAGGTATAGTTCTGTTAGCAGCTAAGCTAGGCTACAGCACAGGCTAAAGAATTAATGGTGTCATCAACGATCCAAGTATATACTTCAACTATTTTATCTGATTCGTCAGATCATACATCGTGGCGATGTGATGATCGAATAAATCGCATCAGATGATAACATTGCAAATCCGCTGACAAAAGCTGTTTCTCAGTAGAAGTTTGAGCGACCCGTACATAGTTCAGGTGTAGGACACTTGAGTGATTGGCTATAGTCCAAGTGGGAGATTGTTAGACAATTATGACCCACAACATCACTATTTGTACAGAACATGGTGTTGTTGTACAAATTAACTATGTGAGAAAGGAAATTGCTCTTTTACCATTTGTAATTAAATTACCAAGATATATAAATGATAAAAGTCCATATGATTAGTACCAGATTAATAAGATATGAGACAATATTAATCCACTAAGGTGTAATCATTAAAATATCCCTAGTCGTAGTAATATCGAGACTGGACATCGATAAGGCGGAATAGACTAGTATTGCATTTGTGCGCGTTGTGGGAGCATAACGGCATAGTTCTCATTTATTTAAGTATTGGATACTTATGCAAGTGTAATAGGAGGTTGTGTTTACCGATTGTATGGAAACAGCTACGCTCTGGATAGACCCCTCGAAATTCCATTGCTAGTATAATTATGTGTCTATGGAAGTCCAAATCAGGGTAGGGATATTTGGTCTTAACCTGAGACTTGCATCGCTAATACTTGCGACAATCAATATACTTTGGTTTTGGTCGTCCAGGGCTTTAACAGGTTCTGTGTACGCCTCTTCTGGGTATATTGAGAATCGTAGTGTATTGGGTGTGATGTCAAGATGGAAGTATCACTTCTGTAATATGAAGATGATGATCACGTAGGATACGGAACTAGTACTCTTATGTACTGCAGTCATCGGGATAATATGACTAGGTCATGTTTATCCGATTATAAAGACTAATTACCAGAGATCCGATATATGCTTCGTACGGGGTAGACACAATTCCAGCCCCAGGCCTAGCATGTGACATCCGATACTGGATCGTAATACGCAATACTACGTATACTACGCCTGACATAGATTAAATATTCCTTTAAGAATATTTCTGGAGAATTGGGTAGGCACGGTGTTTTGCTAGAAGCCAACCATGTCTCATAAATAGGTAAAAATGTAGTACCAGATACGTACGTGTTCGGATAGTCTGACGACCGGATTTACTACCAACATATCCAGGGATCTCATGGGTCGCTTCCCGAAGATTCACCGATGACATATGATTCGAACATAATTAATCTGGGATTAATTACGGAGAGATTTTATCTGGGATAAAATACTATTTGAAGAGAGAGAACGATTAATTTGGAATTAATCGATAAAATAATATATTCGATATATTAAACGAAATTAGATTTCGACACGGAATTAAAATTGGATTTTAATTCGGGCTAACGAATTGATTTAGAATTAATTCCCGAGCGACGTGAATAGTAATTTTGCTAGGCATAATTATTTAATTAAATTTGATTTAATTACGTCATAACGGAAAAATTGTTAATTTGGAATTAACGAACCCGAGCCTGGGAGTGTTTGCGGGCCCACTTGTATTTGAATTTAGTGGGACCCACATGTCACATCACTTGTTACATCACTTGCCACTTTAATTACTTTTTGGTGATGGGTTTTGGTGAAGGAATGATGGTGACTTGTATTACACTCCAAGTTGGTAATGATGGAAGATTTTTTACCAAATGTTTGGTATATCTTGAATTTGATTTTTGAAATCAAAAACACAAGTCAACCACACATCTTCATCATTCTCTCTCTCTCTCCCCCATGGCTTCACTCTCAATTTTCTCTTCAATTTTGGCTTGGCCGAAACTAGTAGGAAGAAGAAGGTGAAATGTTTTTGTAAATTTCAAGAGCTAGCACTCATAGGAATCATAACAAAGGTGATAGGGAAACCAATCATTGAGCTTGGAATCAACAACAAAGCTTGGAGCTTGGATTTCATCCCCAAATGAGGAGCTTGGCCGAAACATATATCAAGGATAGCTTGGAGCAACAACCATGGAGGCAAAAGTTTTGAACTCTCCGCCAACATCCAAGCCGATCAAAGTGAGTATTTCCGCTACTTTACTTTGTTGTATTCACATGATTTCTTGCTTAATTGATCTTGGTTTGACCTAGAAAACCCAACAAAAGGCGTCGGATAAATCTAGATCTTAACCTTTAACTTTTCATTTGGATGTAGAATTTCAACTGACCAGGTACGGTTTTCTAAACTCTTCTTCTACTATTTAAGACATTGGGGACAATGTCTCATTTAGGTTTGGGGGAGGGGAATAGTTAATTTGTATCTTTTATTGTTTTATTTTAGCCAAAATTTTCGAAAAATTCAAAAAAAAATTGAAAAATTTTACAAAAATATTTTGCATTTTTTTTTTGTTTTAAATTTGATTAATCAGGTGAAATTAGTGTGAGATAGCTGTGTAAGGAGTTTCCACTCGTGAGACGTATCTCAACCTATTTCGGAACAAGTTAATTTTTATTTATTTTCTTTTGAATTATTTAATTTGTGAATTCTCCTTACAACTGATTAAAATGGATCTTCATATGCTCAGTTGACAGATATTATCAATATGCATTGTAACATATGGACATGAGATGTAATTGAAAAGTTTATAATATTCAGTTCTCTAGTTTAAATTGAGGAAGCACCTAAAAA
This sequence comes from Zanthoxylum bungeanum, assembly GCA_019454045.1. Taxonomy (NCBI): domain Eukaryota; kingdom Viridiplantae; phylum Streptophyta; class Magnoliopsida; order Sapindales; family Rutaceae; genus Zanthoxylum; species Zanthoxylum bungeanum. The sequence goes on from SKCR01036135.1 coordinate 37,202, forward strand.
GTGATGGGATAAAAAAAAACGTCCTAGATCTGAGTTATTAAGTCTGTAAGGGTGTTTTAACACGTAGTGCCCTAAAACCAACTGGTTTGGGAGTCACTGGACCAACACTCGTTACATGGATCGAAGATGTGGCAAGAAAAAAAAAATATATATATATATACATTTATATCGGAAATTTGAGTAATTAAGTCCGTATGGGCGTCTTAACACCTAGTGCCCTAAAGCCAATTGGTTTGGGAGTCACTGACCCAAAACTCGCTACATATATGGAAGATATTGTATATAAAAAAATAGAAAATAAAAAAATAAAAAAAAAATCATAAAAATATTCCATTGCTAAAAAATGTGTGAATTCTGATAAAACTTTAGGACAAAAATATTATTTTCTTCTCAACTGCACTTGTGACTATTGTGGGCAAAATGAGTTGATTAATATTTTGTTGGCTGTGTATATGAAGAATGGTAAAAAATAATAGGAGAATTCACATATTCAGTAATCTAGAAAGAAAGAAAGAAAACAATTATTAACTTGGATAAGAAGTTTCACCTATTTAGTCACTAACTTCTTTATTCTCTTTTCTCTTGTCTTTTTGCTTTTGTCAAACGTTTGTGGGTATCGTTGCTGTAAGCCCTCACGAGACTACAACTCGTCCACTAGGGACACCTAGGGGTTTAAAGGCTTATTGCATATGCTAAATGCAATCGTGATCCCTAAGAAAGTGGCTTAGTTTAATTTATTTATTTCTTATATTTTATTTTGTTGTTTTGCTCGAGGACTAGCAAAATGTTAGGTTTGGGGGTGTGATGAGCGGAAAATTTATCAATATTTACTACCCCTTTTACTTAATATTTTGTTTAGTTTCTCGGGTTTGATGAACGTTTTGATGTGTTTTAGTTTATTTTGAAGATAAAATAATATTGGGACTCAATGAAATCATTTAGGACGAAATATGGGTCAAATAAGGGTAAAAATTGGACTTGACATATAAATTCTGGAGATTGGAAACTTGAAAGGGCGTTCTAACGAAGTGAGTTTCGGAAATTCCAGTTTTGCGTAACTGTCATATTTTGGGCGTAACTTTTTATTCTGATATCGGATTGAGCGGATTCAAGTTTCAGATTAAAGACAACGCAAAGATAAACAACTTTGAAGAACAAAATAATTTCGAATTATGAATATTGCATGACCAAAATTGATGAAACATCCAGAAGTATGTTATGTGTAATTATTAAAGTCATTTTCAAAGTAAAAAATAAATAAATAAATAAAAATAAAAATAGTCAAACTCCCACCAAACATGATAGCAATTAATAATGGATTTGGTGGAGCAATTAGTGGAGTAATTAATAATGGATTTGGTGGAGCAATTATTGGAGCAATTAATAATGGATTTGATGGAGGCAAAATTTTGCCTATAAATACTAAGCCATTTCATTTGTAAATTCATACTTTCTTCTTTGAAATTCCTTAAGAATAACTAAGAAGATTGTATCTTGTTTGTTTATTTACAGGTTTCAGTAATTAATTTCCGTTTTGGCACTTTCTTTTCTTTACTTTTCAGTTTTTACTTTCCGCAATTTACTTTTACGCACAGTACTTTTCTTTCTTTACTTTTTCAGTTTTTACTTTTCAAGCAATGAGGAGGTAACTCCTCCTTACTTGGGTAAAATGTAAAGCTTTTATTATTGCTATTTAAATTAATCTCCCTTAATTATAATATCATAACTATTTAAAATCTGACTTAATGAGGATACCGCCATATTGGTCGGTTGGTAATGAATTATAAAGTGGTTTTAACCTGACTTAGCATGGATACCGCCTGGTTGGTCGGTTGGTAATTAATTATTAATTTGACTTAATCAGGATACCGTCTATATGGCTGGTTGGTAATTATCACGCGAATTTAATATATTATATTAAGGGAAATATCTAAAATATTAGTAATAAAAGTGGATCATTTTACCTCAGTATTTTCTTTATTGTACTTTTATTTTATTTACTTTAAGCATTTACTTTCCAGTAATTTACTTTCCAGTAATTTAATTTCCAGCATTTACTTTATGTCATTTCTTTTATTTAAGTTTTTACTACCCGTAAATATGTGTCATAACTAAGCCAGTTATCTGTGGTTGTGATGAAATCCAATATCACTGGTTTATAAGGGGTTAAATTATAGTTTGGGTAATATAAAGGTTTATTTATTGAGCCTTAATCCTAATGCTTTTTATTAACTGGCCATTAATAAAATTGAACTGGTAAACTTAAAATGAACTTGGAAAAGAGATTTTAGGTTAAAGACCTTAGACTCAATAGCCCACGATCTTCCTTGAGGATAGATAACCCTTTAATAGATTTCCTTACAGGATAGGAATATACCTGTCGGGCGGGGGTAGCCATAATTGGAACTTAATCTTAATGAATTCAGATAACTTGGTTAACATAGGAATATGATTAATTGGGTTATACTGGGTATTTGTATTTGACCATCGGAAGAGGCTTTTACATAATTTCTTGTTCCAGGTTAATAAACCAATATATTACACAAACGTAAAATAACCACTTCATCTTTAAAAATGATATTGGAATGATTCACAACCCTGGATAGTTTTATAAATTTGAATTTTCTTCAATCTACTTTCAAGCAATTTATTTACTTGTTTTAATTTTAAAGTCACCACCCAATCAAACAATCAATCCATTATATACTTGTAAACATTTAACTTCATAAATTGATAACAAAAGGTTTTAAGTCCTCATGGGATCTATACTTTTTATACTACTTGAACGATACATGTGCTTGCGTTATACGTGTGTGATTACGCCGGTCAACTACTCCTAATCCAATTAGGAATTTTATAGATCCAAAATGCTTCTTTTGCTGCCTCAGTCGCAGCAATGTATTCCGCTTTTGTTGTTGAATCGGCAATAGTATCTTACTTGAAAGATTTCCAGCTCACTGTTCCATTGTTCAAACAAAATATGTACCCTTATTGCGACTTAAAGTCATATTTATCGGTTTGGAAACTTGCATCGGTGAACTCAGTCACCTCAAGTTCTGATTCCCTATAAACTAAGAAGGCATCTTTAGTTCCTCTAAGATACTAAAGGATGTTCTTAACATCAATCTAGTGACCATCACCTGGATCGGCCTGATTGTGACTACATACACTCAAAGCATATAAGACACCAGGTCGCGTACATGTTATGTCATACATTATCGATCTGACTGCTTAAGCGAACGGGATCTGATTCATTGAATCTCTCTCATCTTGAGTTTTAGGACACATGTCCTTAGATAAAGAGACGCCATTTGACACCGGAAGTAGCCTCTTCTGGGACTGGTTCATGTTGAATCTCTTCAATATTGTCAATGTATGAGTTCTCGGAGAGTGCCAACAACTTTTAGATCTATCCAGTAGATCCTTATTCTTAGAATAAAGGTTGACTGTCCCAAGTATTTCATAGAGAATTTTAATGAAAGCCAAGCTTTCACCGATTTTAATATGGGAATGTCATTGCTAAGAAGCAATACATCATCAACGTATAGGACAATCATTGTCAGTGCGCTCCCACTAACCTTTCTTATATACACAAGAATCATCATCATTTTGAATGAAACCATATACCATTATGATCTCATCAAAACGTTGGTTCCAAGAACGCAATGCTTGCTTCAATCCATAAATGGATCGATTTAACTTGCAAACCTTGTTTCCATGTTTTGGCACGAAAAAACCGTCAGGCGTTGCAAGTAAGCAACCTCCAAAAGGTTTCCATTAAGGAAAGCAGTTTTGACGTCCATCTGCCATATTTCATAATCGAAATATGCATCATTAGTAAGCATTATCCGAATGGATTTAATCATGGCAACGGGTAAAAGGTTTCGTCGTAATCGACACCATGTTGATGACGATACCATTTCGCTACAAGCCTAGCTTTGTACATTTGTATGTTGCCATCCATGTCTGTCTTCACCATGAAGACCCATTTGCTACCCATAGGCACAATGCCTTCTGGTATATCAACCAGTGTCTAATCTGTTGGGTTCTCCTAGAACATGCCAAGGATCTATTAAGCATAAAATTGTGTGAATTAACAAAGTAAGTTTCAGAAAATTACTCACTTTGATCGGCTAAGTAGGATGTGGAGATAACAAAAATTTCCAACCTTTGTATTGCTCCAAGCTCTCCTTTGTATGAATGGTTTAGCTCCAAGCTTGATCTTTGAATTCCAAACTCAAGGGGATAGTTTCCCTATCACATTTGTAGACCCTTTTGAAGTGCTAGCAACCAAGATTTTTGAAGAAAAATCAAGAACACATGAACCCTAGGTTCATGCCAATTGAGAGAATGAAAGGGGAAGAGGATTCGACTTTTGCAAGTTGTGAGAGAGAGTAATGTGTTTCAATTTTGTTTAATGTATTATTGATTTCAAAAAATCAAAATCCATTTACAAAAGTCAAGTTAGTAAAATGTCTATCACAAGTCTAACATGTGTAAGTTACAAGTTACCAATAAATCCTCACTAACTTCCATCACCAAAAAGTGATGAGATTGACTAGTGATGTGACTTGATGTGGGCCCCACTTAATTCAAAATCCGAGTGGGCCCGTAAAACACATATCGGGCTCGGGTTCGTTAATTCTGAATTAACCAATTTTCCGTTGCGACGTAATTAAATCAAATTTAATTAAATAATAATGCCTCACAAAATTATTAGGAAAGTCGCTCGCGAATTAATTCTAAATTAATTTGTTCGCCCGAATTAAAATCCAATTTTAATTCTGTTTTGAAATTTAATTTCATTTAATATATCGAATATATTATTTAATCGATTAATTCCAAATTAATCGTTCTCTCTCTACTATTCGAATTTTATCCCATATAAATTCTTGCCGTAATTAATCCTAGATTAATTTTCTCTCTCATAATTAATCCCAGATTAATTTTGTTCGAGTCAAACGTCATCGGTGAATCTTCAGGAAGTGACCCATAAGATCCCTGGATATGTTGGCAGTAAATCCGTTCGTCAGACTATCTGAATATGTGCGTACCCCGTACCACGTTCTTACCGATTTACAAGACATGGTTGGCTTCTAGCAAAGCACTGTGCCTACCCAATTCTCCAGAAATATTCTTTAAGGAATATATAATCTATAACAGGCGTAGTATACTAAGTATTGCGTATTGTGATCCAGTATCAGATGTCACATGTAAGGCCTAGGGCTGGAATAGTGTATGCCCCGTACGAAGCATATATCGGATCACAAACAACTAGTCTCTTTAATCGGATAATCATGACCTTGTCATATTATCCTGATAGTTGCAACATAATAGAGTACCAGTTATGTATCCCAGCGTGATCATCATCTCCATATGACTGAAGTGATACTTCCATCTTGACATCACACCCAATACACTACGATTCTCAATAAACCCAGAAGAGGCGTAAACAGAACATGTTAAAGCCCTGGACGACCAAAACCAAACGTATTGACTGTAGCAAGTATTAGCGATGCAAGACTCAGGTTAAGACTAAATACACCTACCCTGATTCGGATTCCCATAGACACATAGTCATACTACCAATGGGATTCCGATGGGTCTATCTAGAGCGAAACTGTTTCCGTACCATCAGTAAACAGAACCTCATATTACACTTGCATGAGTATCCAATGCCCAAATATATGAGAACTATGATGTTACGCTTCCATAACGTGCACAAGTGTAATACTAGTATATTCCGCATTATTGATGTCCAGTCTTGATAATACTATGACTATTGATATTTAATGATTAACCTTTAGTGGATTGATATTGTCTCATATATTATAATCTGGAACTAATCATAAGGACTTTTATCATTTATATATTCAAGTAATCTAATTACAAAATGATAAAATAGCAATTTCCTTTGTCACATAGTTAATTTGTACAAAAACCACAATGTCTTTTACAAATAATGACGATATGGGTCATAATTGTCCATCAATCTCCCACTTGGCCTATAGCCAGTCACTCAAGTATCTAACATCTGAACTATGTACATGTCGCTCAAACGTTTTCTGAGGAATAGCCTTCGTCAGCGGATCTGCAATATTGTCATCTGATGCGACCTTCTCGATCTTCATATCACCACGATGTATGATCTCACGAATCAGATGGAAACGTCGAAGTACATGCTTTGATCGTTGATGAGACCGCGGTTCCTTAGCCTGTGCTATAGCCCCGTTATTGTCACAATACAAAGGAATAGACTCAGCTGCTAACAGAACTACTCCTAATCCAATTAGGAATTTATGGATCCAAACTGCCTCTTTTGCTGCCTCAGCTACATCGATATATTCCGCTTCTGTTGTTGAATCGGCAACAGTCTCTTGCTTGGAAGATTTCCAGCTTACTGCTCCGTTGTTCAAACAAAATATGTACCCAGATTGTGACTTACTGTCGTCTTTATCGGTTTGGAAACTTACATCGGTAAACCCAGTTACCTCAAGTTCTCCATCTCCATAGATTAAGAACACATCCCTAGTTCCTCTAAGATACTTAAGGATGTTCTTAACCGCAACCCAGTGACCATCACCTGGATCGGCCTGATAGCGACTACACATGCTCAAAGCATACGAGACATCAGGTCGCGTACATATCATGGCATACATGATCGATCTGACAGTAGAAGCGAACGGGATCTGACTCATGTTGTCTCCTCATCTTGAGTTTTATGACACATGTCCTTAGATAGAGTGACGTCATATGACACTGGCAACAGTCCCCTCTTAGACTGTTCCATGTTGACTCTCTTCAACACTTTGTCAATATATGTGCTCTGGGAGAGTCCAAGCAGCTTTCTAGATCTATCCCGGTAGATCTTTATTCCCAGAATAAAGGTTGTTTCTCTCAGATCTTTGATGGAGAATTTTAATGAAAGCCAAGCTTTCACCGATTATAGCATGGGAATGTAATTTCCAATAAGCAATACATCATCAACGTAAAGGACAAGGAATGTTAGTGCGCACCCACTAACCTTCTTATATACATAAAGATCATCCTCGTTTTGAACGAAATCATATTCTTTTATGATCTAATCAAAATTTTGGTTCCAAGAACGCGATGCTTGCTTCAATCCATCAATGGATCGATTTAACTTGCAAACCTTATTCACATGTTTTGGTACGACAAAACTGTCAGGCTATTGCATATAAACATCCTCCAAAAGGTTTCCGTTAAGGAAAGTATTTTTGACGTCCATCTGTCATATTTCATAATCGAAATATGCAGCAATAGTAAGCATTATCCGAATGGATTTAATAATGGCAACAGGTGAAAAATTTTCGTCGTAATCAACACCATGTCGTTGACGATACCGTTTCGCTACAAGCCTAGCTTTGTATGTTTGTATGTTGCCATCCATGTCAGTCTTCTTCTTGAAGACCCATTTGCAACGAATAGGCTTTATGCCTTCTGGTGCATCAACCAGTGTCCAAACTTGGTTGGTGTACATGGAATCCATTTCGCACTTCATGGCTTCTTGTCATAAAGCGGAGTCTATACCTTGTATCGTTTCCTCATACGTAGTTGGTTCGTCTTCCTCAATAAGATTAATATCCACATGAGGTGAGATAAGAAACCTATACCTTTCAGTTTGTTTTCTGACTCTCTCCAACCTACGCGGTTCTTGTGTATTCGAAGATTGTGGTACAGTCTCATCCCTGATGAATTGTTCATGTTCCGTTAAGGATTCTGTGCCAGGAATAGTATCACTTCGATTATCATCGATTTCTACTTTCCTCTTACTTACCACTGCATTTAGGAATTCCTTTTGAAGGAAAACCGCATTTATAGCAACAAATACTTTGTTCTCTTATGGGTGGTAGAAGTAATATCCTTTGGTTTCCCTAGGATAACCTACAAATAGGCACTTATCCAATTTGGGTTCTAGTTCGGTACCATCCAAACGTTTAACGTATTCCCAGCAACCCCAGATATTCAGGAATGAGAAACCCGATTTCTTTCCTGTCCATATTTCAATGGAGTCTGTTGAACAGACTTTGACGGAACCTTATTCAAAATAAGTATTGCACTGTTCAATGCATATCCCCAGAAGGAAATTGGTAGCTCTGTGCGACTCATCATAGACCTTACCATATCCAACAAAGTTCGGTTTCTCCATTCGAACACACCGTTTAATTTAGGTGTTCCGGGAGTAGTCCAATGTGAAAGAATACCATATTCTTTCAAGTAATCGAGAAACTCATTGCTTAAGTATTCTCCACCACGGTCCAACCGTAATGTTTTAATACTTTTGCCGGTCTATTTTTCTACTTCCTGTCGAAACTCTTTGAATTTCTCAAAGGTTTTCGACTTGTGTCTCATAAGATACACATAACCATAATGTGATGCATCATCCGTAAAGGTTACGAAGTATTCATATCCACCTCTAGCCTGGCTAGACATGGGCCCACATACGTCACTATGAACGAGAGCTAACAGTTCGGTGGCACGTGCACCTTTACCGCTAAAAGGTGTTTTAGGAATTTTTCCTAATAAATAAAGATTCGTAGACGTCATATGAATTTGGATCAAATCCGTCCAAATACCCACTCTTCGAAAGTGTGGATATGCGAGTCTTGTTAATGTGTCTCAGACGACAATGCCACATATAAGTTTCATTTTTGTTACTTAATTTAAGCCTTTTGTTTGTTATATTATTTGTTTGAGATTGATTAATATTCAAAATATAAAGACCATTATTCACATCAGCACTACATATCTTAATATCATTTTTATACACAAAACGCCCAGTGTTTCTGAATACAAAAGTATGCCCACATTGGGCTAATAAAGATACAGAAATAATATTCCTAGTCAAACTATTTACATAATAACAGACTGATAGATTTAGTACATGCCCTAAGGGCAGTTCCAAAATGTAGGTCCCAACAGCCAAAACGGCGACTCTAGTCCTATTTCCAACTCGAAGGTCTATCTCTCCTGAAGTCAGTCTTCTGCTAATCTGTAGATCCTATACATCAGTACATATATGAGTACCACAACCAGAATCAAAAATCCAATTTTTAAAACTAGAAGTAGACATGTTTATTTCAATAACAAACAAACCTGAAGCCGGTGCCTTGCCCGCTTTGATTTACTTCATGTGCGCCTTGTACTCACGGCAGTCACGCTTCCAGTGACCCTGTTTTCCACATTGTAGGCAGACATCTTGGGATTTATCCTTTTCCTTCCTAGAAGATTTTGATGATTTGGCCTTGCCCTTTCTCTTCTTCTTATTCCTCACGCCTCCAGTAGCCTTTGGCCAAGCCTCGGTAGACTGAGATGTCGAAGCGAAGTGTGCCTCACACTTTTTGCCCTTCAAAAGCTCATTTTTTGCTTCTTGCATCATTTCCATCAACTCTCCAAGAGTATGGTCTTGGTTCATCATATTGTAGTTCATGATGAACCCGCTCCAGCTGTCAGGAAGAGACTGCAAGATCAAATATATAGAAGTCTCAGCCTCAAAGGTTATGCCTAGCTGACCCAACTGTTCGATGTCAGCAATCATCTGTGACACATGGTGCTCGACAGATGTACCCTCTGACATTCGAGAGCGAAAGAGCTTCTTCTGCAATTCATAACATTTATGGATTGAAGCAAGCATCGCGTTCTTGGAACCAACGCTTTGATGAGATCATAAAAGAATATGATTTTGTTCAAAGCGAGGATGATCCTTTTGTATATAAGAAGGTTAGTGGGAGATCACTGACATTCATTGTCCTTTACGTTGATGATGTATTGCTTATTGGCAATGACATTCCCATGTTAACGTCAGTGAAAGCTTGGCTTTCATTGAAATTCTCCATGAAAGATCTGGGAGAAGCAGCCTTTATTCTAGGAATAAAGATCTACCAGGATAGATCTAGAAAGCTGCTTGGACTCTCCCAGAGTACGTATATTGATAAAGTGTTGAAGAGATTCAAAATGGATCAGTCCAAGAGGGGACTGTTGCCAGTGTCACATGGCGTCACTCTATCAAAAGACATGTGTCCTAAAACTCAAGATGAGAGAGACAGCATGAGTCGGATACTGTTTGCCTCGGTAGTCGGATCGATCATGTATGCCATGATATGTATGCGACTTGATGTCTCTTATACTTTGAGCATGTGTAGTCGCTATTAGGCCGATCCTGGTGAAGGTCACTGGATGGCGGTTAAGAATATCCTTAAGTATCTTAGACGAACTAAGGATGCTTTATTAATCTATGGAGATGGAGAACTTGAGGTAACTGGGTATACCGATGCAAGTTTCCAAACCGACAAAGATGACTGTAAGTCACAATTCGGGTACATATTTTGTTTGAATAACGAAGCAGTGAGCTGGAAATCTTCCAAGCAATAGACTGTTGCCGATTCAACAACAGAAGCGGAGTATATCGCTGCAGCTAAAGCAACAAATGAGGCAATTTGGATCCGAAAATTCCTAATTGGATTAGGAGTAGTTCCGTTAGCAGCTGAGCCCGTTCCATTGTATTGTGACAATAACGGGGCTATAGCGCAGGCTAATGAATCGCGGTCTCATCAACGATCCAAACATGTTTTTCGACGTTTCCATTTGATTCATGAGATCATACATCGTGGCGATGTGAAGATCGAGAAGGTCGCATCAGAGGACAACATTGCAGATCCGCTGACGAAAGCCATTCCTCAGCAAAAGTTTGAGCGACATATACATAGTTCAGGTGTTAGATGCTTGAGTGACTGGCTATAGGCCAAGTGGGAGATTGTTGGACAATTATGACCCATAGCGTCACTATTTGTAAAAGACATTGTGTTTTTGTACAAATTAATTATGTAGCAATGGAAATTGCCTTTTATCATTTCGTAATTAGATTACTTAAATGTGTGAATGATGAAAGTCCTTATGATTAGTTCCGGATTGATAAGATATGAGACAGTATCAATCCATAAAGGTTTAATCATTAAATATCCCTAGTCGTAGTATTATCGAGACTGGACATCGATAATGCGGAATATACTAGTATTTCACTTGTGCGTGTTATGGAAGCGTAACAGCGTAATTCTCATGTATTTAAGTATTGGATACTTATGAAAGTGTGATAAGAGGTTGTGTTTTACTGATGGTACGGAAAACAGCTTCGCTCTGGATAGACTCCACGAATCTCATTGGTAGTATGACTATGTGTCTATGGGAATCCGCATCAGGGTAGGTGTATTTGGTCTTAACCTAAAACTTGCATCGCTAGTACTTGCGACAATCAATACACTTTGGTTTTGGTCGTCCTGGACTTTAACAGGTTATGTGTACGCCTCTTCTGGGTTTTTTGATAATCGTAGTGTATTGGATCTGATGTCAAGACGGAAGTATCACTTCAGTCATATGGAGATGATGATCACGCATGGATATAGAACTCATTCTCTAAGGGTTGTAACCATCGGGATAATATGACTAGGTACTGATTATCCGATAATAAAGAGACTAGTTGCTAGTGATCCGATATATGCTTCGTAGGGGCATACACTATTCCAGCCCCAGGCCTTGCATGTGACATCTGATACTGGATCGCATATGCAATACTACGTACACTACGCCTGATATAGATCGTATATTCTATTAAGAATATTTCTGTAGAATTGGGTAGGCATGGCGCTTTTCTAGAAGCCAATCTAGTCTCGTAAATCGGTAAAAACGCAGTACTTGGTACGGTGTAGTCGTCGTCGATGGTCGTCCGACTTACTCCGAACATATCCAGGGATCTCTTGTGTCGCTTCCCGAAGATTCACCGATGACGTATGATTCGAGCATAATTAATCTGGGATTAATTGCGGAGAGACTTTATCTGGGATAAAGTACTATTTTAAGAGAGAGAAAGATTAATTTGGAATTAATCGATAAAATAATATATTTGATATATTAAACGTAATTAGATTTCGACGCGGAATTAAAATTAGATTTTAATTCAGGCAAACGAGTTAATTTAGAATTAATAGTTAGCGACGTGAATAGTAATTTTGCTAGGCATAATTATTTAATTAAATTCGATTTAATTACGTCACAACGAAAGTTCGTTAATTTAGAATTAGCGAACCCGAGCCCGGGAGTGTCTGCGGGCCCACTCGCATTTTGAATCGAGTGAGGCCCACATGTCACTTCACTTGTCACCTTAAGTTGCTTTTGGTTGATGGGTTTAGGTGAAGTTGTTGATGACTTCTTTTACACTCCAAAGTCATGCCTTGAATGACTTTACCAAACCAATATTTGGTATATCAATTAATTGTTTTTTGAAAACAATTATACAAGTCTTCACTCTCTCCTTAATGACCGAAAATTGAAGCATTTTTCTTCTCCCCCCTTGTTCTTTACTTGACCGAAAGTTTGCAAGAACAAGATCAAAAATTGTGGCAATTTTTGAGTGCTAGCACACACATCAAAGGAATCATATCAAGGTGTTAGGGAAACCAACTTGAGAGCTTGGAATCCACACAAAGCTTGGAGCTTAATCATCTTCTTCCTTGGACCACCTTGGCCGAACCTAGTGGGAAATTTTTTGTTGTTTGACGCATCCTAAATCCGATCAATGTAAGTGTGTTTCCGTCACTCTTCTTTGATTATTCATTCACATTTCTGTGCTTATTTTGATCTTGGGACTAAACCTAGAAACCCAACAATGGTATCAGAGCCAATTTGAGCATGAAATGAATTAGGGTAAAATTTGGGTAAAATCAATTTGAGCACGATTTGATAAAATTGATTGATTGAGTATGCTTGAATGATGATGTATTGAAGTTCTATATGATCAATTTCATGAAAAGTTGATTGGATCAATTTGTTGCCCAAAACTAGGCTTGGCCGAATGCTTCTTACCCTTATAAGTCATGGTATTTGTTGTTTGTTTGATCATTGCATGACTTGAAACAATTGGGTAATGTTGATTTGAAATTCAATCGGATTGAAAACGAAATCGGACATAAAAATCCCACAAATGCCGTGACCTATTGAGCATGTAATGAGATGATTTTTGGTTCAAAAATGTTGGACATAAATTGAACAAATGAATACATAATTAATTGATTAAATTTGTATTTTGGAAATATTAATTTGGATAACTAATTGATGTATTACACTTTGGTTAATTGAATTATAAAATTTGGAATTATAAAATTTGATTAATTGGGCTTGATTTTCAATTGGGCTTGTAATTGTTGTATTTGGGCATAATGGGCTTGGTTGGGCCAAGTTGGTTTAGGCCAATTGGATTGGATCCATATTGGGCCTAAATCATTCCATTAAGTCCAAATATAACAAATGGGCTTTAAAAGTTTAATTGGGCCTTATGGGCCGAAATTGGTTTCTTGGCAAATGAGGGTGATTCTTTAATTGGGCTTGGTAATTGGGTTTGACCCATATTGACCAAAGTCCATGCCTTATGAAATCAATTGAAAGCCCATCGGACTTTAATTAAACAAACATTGGATGTTAGTTGGGCTTTGAGACCCGATTAGATTAGATTTGGAATCTAAGTCGTTAAAGCGCATTAAAAAGTGTAGTTATTTAATTTGGAATTAAATAAATGAATTAGTATTGAATACGAATTAAATTAGATTTAACGAGTAGTTCGATATAATTCAAGAATTCGTACTTTGAGTACTTATTCTCAATTGAGTTGGACTCGCGCAAAATCAAATCGTTATTTGAACATTGGATGATCACATAATTCAAAGATTAATTAATTGGATTAGATTGATTGAATTGCATGCTATGAATGAATACATAGATGTATTGAATGAATAGCGTATATCGGATGGATATTAGAAGGGAAATGGAAATTTTGGAAATTGTTGTAAATTTAGAATTTATAAATTGGACCTGCGTGTCCAGCCTTATCTCTCATTATTTCTTTGTATTCTCTTCTTACCTAATTCCCCTCAATGTAATGAGGTTTCTATTATTGTATTATGTAATTGCGTAGAAGTAGAATAGTGCTAGCCGGGGAGAGGAAATGGAGTGATTTGTTCTAGGAACAAGTTGTTAAATATCCATCCACATATCGTTATTAATTTACTTTCCACGCCTTATTATGCTTTTAGAATGCATGCTTAAGGGTGTATGATGAGACCTAACAAAGATAATAAATTGGTTGCCAATTTACGCGAAAAACCCTCAAAACATATTAACCGATATTTCCTTCCATTGAGTGATTCTTACTCAAGATCCAAGATTCACACTGGTTTGTTGGCCAAAGTCAAGACCTTTGTCAATTGCGGATGTGTTTGAATCATGAAAGCTTTGTTTCATATCGGTGTCTTGTCCAAGTTGTGATTTGTTGGCCAAAGTCAAGATCACTTCTTGTCCATCGACATTGATTACGAAGCTTTCCTACATCAATGGGTCCCGCTTAACTGGAATCATTAAGCTTGTTGTGCCAAAGCCAAGGCTTAGTTGATTCAGAGGAAAAAGGTTAGGAAAATATATTGGATATATTGGCATATATATTGTACATATGTTTCGGACTTGGAGGTCCACCTACCGGATCTAGGAATTGGATGAGATCCAATTGATCTTCGAGATATACCTAGTTAAATATCATACAGCTTGTTGGCCAAAGTCAAGGTTGTGCGTTATTTAACGGGATCCTAGCCCACTAGGAAACTGGGTTTCTCGAGTTCTCGACAGAGGGTTAGAGGCTCGCCAAAAAATAGTGGGAGGCTAGTATTGAATTTGTAATTTCGTTCAAATACTTAACTTTACGCGCTTTCAAATATTTCGTCAAAATTATTTTATTAGTTAGACTAATATAATGTTATTTTTCTTGTAACAGTTGGACTGTACCCTACATTGTTAATTGGATAATTAGATTTTCACATTTAAAATGACCGAAAGAGTAGTGTCCATGACATATCATGGGAGAGAATGTCTTCAACGGCACTAACTTCTCCGATTGGGAACTGAATCTAAGGATAGTCATTGGATCTGAGAGGCTGCTATATACTATAGAGAGACCTCTTGGGCCTAAGCCCAGATCTGATCCGTTGCTCGAGCTAGATCTTTGGAAGACACATAATGATGACAACGCAACTGCTCAATCTATCATGCTTGCTGCTATGACTCAGCAATTCCGTCGACAGAACAAGGGATTGGATCCCTATAACATGTTGGTGAAATTGCATGATCTGCACCGATCTAACCTTAGATCGCAAAGATATGAGTTACAGAAGAAGCTTTTCCGTGCTCGGATGTCGGAGGGTACGTCTGTTGAACATCATGTGACACGATGATTGCCGATATGGAGCAGCTTGGACAAATGGGGATTGTCTTTGAGATAGAGATCTCTATAGATTTGATCTTACAGTCTCTCCCCGACACTTGGAGTGGTTCATCATGAACTATAACATGATGAACCAATAGCAGACTCTTGGAGAGCTGATGTCCACGCTGCGTGAGGCAGAAAAGGAACTTCTTAAGGGCAAAAGAAGCGAGGCGCACTTCGCTTCTACATCTCGGACTCCGAGGGCTGGGGCCCAAGGCGACTGAGGTATCAAGAAGAAGAAGAAAAAGAAGGGCAAAGGCAAAGCGTCAAAGGCTTCTGGGAAGCCTAATGGACAAATCTCATGATGTTTGCCTCTAGTGCGGGAAGCGGGGTCACTGGAAGCGTGACTGCCGCGAGTACAAGGCGATCCAGATGGAGATAAAGGCGGGCAAGGCACCGGCCTCAGGTATGTTTGTTATAGAAATAAACGTGACTACTTCTAGTTTTAAAAATTGGATTTTTGATTCTGGTTGTGGTACTCACATTTGTACTGATGTGCAGGATCTGTGGATTAGCAGGAAACTGGCGTCATGAGAGATTGACCTGTGTGTTGGAAATGGGACATATGTCGCTGTTTTGGCCGTTGGCACTTTTAATTTTGGAACTGGAACTGCCCTCGGGGCATGTACTTGAACTAACAGACTGTTATTATGTACCTAGTTTGACTAGGAATATTATTTCTGTATCTATGTTAACCCAATGTGGGTATACTTTTGTATTTCGAAACACTAGGTTTTTTATGTATAAAAATGATATAGAAATTTGCACTGCGGTTGTAAATAATGGTCTTTATATTTTGAATATAAATCAATCTCAACCATATTTTGTAACAAACAAAAGGCTTAAAAGTAAGTCATATGGATGAAACTTATATGCGGCGGATTGTCGTATGGGACACATAAACAAGACTCCCATATCCACACTTTCGAAGAGTGGGTACTTGGACGAATTTGATCCAAATTCATATGACGTCTGCGAATCTTGCTTATTGGCAAAATGCCTAAGTCACCTTTTAGCGGTAAAGGTGTGCGAGCCACAGAACTGTTAGCCCTTGTTCATAGTGACGTTTTGTGGCCCATGTCTAGCCAGGCTAAAGAAGTGGATACGAATATTCATAACCTTTACGGATGATGCATCACGTTATGGTTTAGTGTATCTTATGAGACACAAGTCGGAAACTTTTAAGAAATTCAAAGATTTTCGACACGAAGTTGAAAACAGACCGGTAAAAGTATATAAGACATTACGGTCGGACCGTGGTGGCGAATACTTAAGCAGTGAGTTTCTTGATTACTTGAAAGAATATGGTATTCTTTCATAGTGGACTCCTCCTGGAACACCGCAATTAAACTGTGTGTCCGAACGGAGAAACCGAACTTTGTTAGACATGGTAAGGTCTATGATGAGTCGCATTGAGCTACCTATTTCCTTTTGGGGATATGCATTAAACAGTGCAATACTTATTTTGAATAAGGTTCCGTCAAATTCTGATCAACAGACTCCGTATGAGATATAGACAGGAAAGAAACCGGGTTCTCATTCCTGAAAATTTGGGGATTCTGGGCATACGTCAAACGTTTGGAAGGTACCAAACTTGAACCAAAATCGGATAAATGCATATTTGTAGGATATCCTAGGGAAAACAAAGATATTACTTCTATCACCCACAAGAGAACAAAGTTTTTGTTGCTCTACATGCGGTTTTCCTTGAGAAGGAATTCCTAAATGCAATGATTAGTGGGAGGAAAGTAAAACTCGATGAAAATCGGAGTGATACTGTTCCTGGCATAGAATCCTCAACGGAACATGAACAGTTCATCAGGGATGAAGCTGTACCACAATCTTTGAATACACAAGGACCACGTAGGTCGGAGAGAGTCAGAAAACAACCTGAGAGGTATGGGTTTCCGATCTCACCTCATGTAGATATTAATCTCATTGACGATAACGAACCGGCTACGTATTAGGAAGTGATACAAGGTATCGACTCCGGTTTATGGCAAGATGCCATGAAGTCTGAAATGGATTCCATGAACACCAACCAAGTTTGGACACTGGTTGATGCACCAGAAGGAGTAAAGCCTATTGGATGCAAATGGGTCTTCAAGAAGAAGACCGACATGGATGGCAACGTACAAACGTACAAAGCTAGGCTTGTAGTGAAGGGGTATCGTCAACGACATGGTGTCGATTACGATGAAACTTTCTCACATGTTGCCATGATTAAATCCATTCGGATAATGCTTGCTATAGCTGTATATTTCGATTACGAGATATGGCAAATGGACGTCAAAACTGCTTTCCTTAACGGAAACCTTTTAGAGGATGTTTATATACAACAGCCTGACGGTTTTTTTCTACCGCGACTTGCAAACAAGGTTTGTAAGTTAAATCGATCCATTTATGGATTGAAGCAAGCATCGCGTTCTTGCAACCAACGCTTTGATGAGATCATAAAAGAATATGATTTTGTTCAAAGCGAGGATGATCCTTGTGTATATAAGAAGGTTAGTGGGAGAGCACTGACATTCATTGTCTTTTACGTTGATGATGTCTTGCTTATTGGCAATGACATTCCCATGTTAACGTCAGTGAAAGCTTGGCTTTCATTGAAATTCTCCATGAAAGATCTAGGAGAAGCAGCCTTTATTCTAGGAATAAAGATCTACCGGGATAGATCTAGAAAGCTGCTTGGACTCTCCCAGAGTACGTACATTGACAAAGTGTTGCAGAGATTCAACATGGATCAGTCTAAGAGGGGACTGTTGCCAGTGTCACATGGTGTCACTCTATCTAAGGACATGTGTCCTAAAACTCAAGATGAGAGAGACAGCATGAGTCAGATACCGTTCTCCTCGGCAGTCAGATCGATCATGTATGCCATGATATGTACGCGACCTGATGTCTCCTATGCTTTGAGCATGTGTAGTCGCTATCAGGCCGATTGAGGTGAAGGTCATTGGATGGCGGTTAAGAATATCCTTAAGTATCTTAGACGAACTAAGGATGCTTTTTTAATCTATGGAGATGGAGAACTTGAGGTAACTGGGTATATACCGATGCAACTTTCCAAACCGACAAAGACGACTGTAAGTCACAATCCGGGTACATATTTTGTTTGAATAACGGAACAGTGAGCTGGAAATCTTCCAAGCAAGAGACTGTTGCCGATTCAACAACAGAAGCGGAGTATATCGCTGCAGCTGAAGCAGCAAATGAGGCAGTTTGGATCCGAAAATTCCTAATTGGATTAGGAGTAGTTTCGTTAGTAGCTGAGCCCGTTCCATTGTATTTTGACAATAACAGGGCTATAGCGCAGGCTAAGGAACCGCGGTCTCATCAACGATCCAAACATATTTTTCGACGTTTCCATTTGATTCGTGAAATCATACATCGTGGCGATGTGAAGATCGAGAAGGTCGCATCAGAGGACAATATTGTAGATCCGCTGACGAAAGCCATTCCTCAGCAAAAGTTTGAGCGACATGTACATAGTTCAGGTGTTAGATGCTTGAGTGATTGGCTATATGCCAAGTGGGAGATTGTTGGACAATTATGACCCATAGCGTCACTATTTGTAAAAGACATTGTGTTTTTATACAAATTAATTATGTAGCAATGGAAATTGCCTTTTATCATTTCGTAATTAGATTACTTAAATGTGTGAATGATGAAAGTCCTTATGATTAGTTCCGGATTGATAAGATATGAGACAGTATCAATCCATAAAGGTTTAATCATTAAATATCCATAGTCGTAGTATTATCGAGACTGGACATCGATAATGCGGAATATACTAGTATTGCACTTGTGCGTGTTATGGAAGCGTAACAGCATAATTCTCATGTATTTAAGTATTGGATACTTATGCAAGTGTGTGATAGGAGGTTGTGTTTTACCGATGGTACGGAAAACAGCTTCGCTCTAGATAGACCCTGCGGAATCCCATTGGTAGTATGACTATGTGTCTATGGGAATCCGCATCAGGGTAGGTGTATTTGGTCTTAACCTAAAACTTGCATCGCTAGTACTTGCGACAATCAATACGCTTTGGTTTTGGTCGTCCAGGACTTTAACAGGTTCTGTGTACGCCTCTTCTGGGTTTATTAAGAATCATAGTGTATTGGATGTGATGTCAAGACGAAAGTATCACTTCAGTCATATGGAGATGATGATCACGCAGAGATACAGAACTCGTTCTCTAAGGGTTGCAACCATCGGGATAATATTACTAGGTCATGATTATCCGATAATAAAGAGACTAGTTGCTAGTGATCTGATATATGCTTCGTACGGGGCAGACATTATTCTAGCCCCAGGCCTTGCATGTGACATCTGATACTGGATCGCAATACGCAATACTACGTATACTACGCCTGATATATATCTTATATTCCATTAAGAATATTTCTGGAGAATTGGGTAGGCATGGCGCTTTGCTAGAAGCCAACCTTGTCTCGTAAATCGGTAAAAACGTAGTACTTGGTACGTACGTGTTCGGATAGTCCGACGACCGGATTTACTGCCAACATATCCAGGGATCTCTTGGGTCGCTTCCCGAAGATTCACCGATGACATATGATTCGGGCATAATTAATCTGGGATTAATTGCGTAGAGACTTTATCTGGGATAAAGTACTATTTGAAGAGAGAAAGATTAATTTGGAATTAATCGATAAAATAATATATTTGATATATTAAACGAAATTAGATTTCGACGCGGAATTAAAATTAGATTTTAATTCGGGCAAACGAGTTAATTTATAATTAATTCGTTACCGACGTGAATAGTAATTTTGCTAGGCATAATTATTTAATTAAATTCGATTTAATTACGTCGGAACGGAAGTTCGTTAATTCGGAATTAGTGAACCCGAGCCTGGAAGTGTCTGCGGGCCCACTCGTATTTTGAATCGAGTAGGGCCCACATGTCACTTCACTTGTTATCTTAAGTTGCTTTTGGTTGATGGGTTTAGGTGAAGTTGTTGATGACTTCTTTTACACTCCAAAGTCATGCCTTGAATGACTTTTACCAAACCATTATTTGGTATATCAATTAATTGTTTTTTGAAAACATTTATACAAATCTTCACTATCTCCTCAATGACCGAAAATTGAAGCAATTTTCTTCTCCCCTCTTGTTCTTTACTTGGACGAAAGTTTGCAAGAACAAGATCAAAAATTGTGGCAATTTTTGAGTGCTAGCACACACATCAAAGGAATCATATCAAGGTGTTAGGGAAACCAACTTGAGAGCTTGGAATCCACACAAAGCTTGGAGCTTGATCATCTTCTTCCTTGGACCACCTTGGCCGAACCTAGTGGAAAAATATTTGTTGTTTGACGCATCCTAAATCCGATCAATGTAAGTGTATTTCTGCCACTCTTCTTTGATTATTCATCACATTTCTATGCTTATTTTGATCTTGGGACTAAACCTAGAAACCCAGCAATAACAACATTAGCCCAATTCCAAATTAAAGACTAATTTATTAAATTATAATATTCCAAATATCATAATTTTTTAATTAAAGTGTATAGCCATAATTAATTAGTTAAATTAACATTTCCAAAACACCAATTTAATTAATTAATCATGCTTTATCATTTTCAATTCATGTCCAGCACAATTGAAGCAAAATCAACTCATAACATGCTCATCAAGCTCACGGCAATTAGGCATTTTTATATCCAATTTTTGATTTCAATCCAATTAAATCACAAATCAATATACTCATGCATTTTAAACACATCCAATGGTCCAATAATCAAAAAATCACCATGGCATTTAGGGCTCTAAGTTTCGGCCATGCTCATTAAATTAGGGAAAAATTATCTAATCAATTTTTCTCCAACTTAATCACACATAACTCTAAGTTATCATAATCCAAACATAACCAAACATTCAATTAGAAGAAATCATGTTCAAATCAAAAAATCCCCAAACTAAAGTCTATGAACCCTAAATATTTCATGTTTAAAATTGGCTCCGATACCATTGTTGGGTTCTCCTAGAACATGCCAAGGATCTATTAAGCATAAAATTGTGTGAATTAACAAATTAAGTTGCAGAACAATGCTCACTTTGATCGGCTAAGTATGATGTGGAGATAACAAAAATTTCCAACCTTTGTGTAGTGCTCCAAGCTCTCATTTGTATGAATGGTTTAGATCCAAGCTTGATCTTTGAATTCCAAACTCAAGGGGATAGTTTCCCTATCACCTTTGTAGACCCTTTTGAAGTGCTAGCAACCAAGATTTTTCAAGAAAAATCAAGAACACATGAATCCTAGGTTCACGCCAATTGAGAGAATGAAAGGGGAAGAGGATTCGGCTTTTGCAAGTTGTGAGAGAGAATAATGTGTTTCAATTTTTTTTAATGTATTATTGATTTCAAAAAATCACAATCCATTTACAAAAGTCAAGTTAGTAAAATATCTATCACAAGTCTAACTTGTGTAAGTTACAAGTTACCAACAAATCCTCACTAACTTCCATCACCAAAAATTGATGAGATTGACTAGTGATGTGACTTGATGTGGGCCCCACTTAATTCAAAATCCGAGTGGGCCCGCAAAATACATATCGGGCTCGGGTTCGTTAATTCCGAATTAACGAATTTTCTGTTGCGACGTAATTAAATCAAATTTAATTAAATAATAATGTCTCGTAAAATTATTAGGAAAGTCGCTCGCGAATTAATTCATTCGCCCGAATTAAAATCCAATTTTAATTCCATTTTGAAATCTAATTTTATTTAATATATCGAATATATTATTTAATCGATTAATTCCAAATTAATCGTTCTCTCTCTACTATTCGAATTTTAACCCAGATAAATTCTTACCGTAATTAATCCTAGATTAATTTTCTCTCTCTCATAATTAATCCCAGATTAATTCTGTTTGAGTCAAACGTCATCGGTGAATCTTCGGGAAGCGAGCCATGAGATCCCTAGATACGTTGTCAGTAAATCCGGTCGTCGGACTATCCGAATATGTGCGTACCCCGTACCACATTCTTACCGATTTACAAGATATGGTTGGCTTCTAGCAAATCACCGTGCTTACCCAATTCTCCAGAAATATTCTTTATGGAATATATAATCTATAACAGGAGCAGTATACAAAGTATTGCGTATTGAGATCCAGTATCAGATGTCACATGCAAGGCCTGGGGATGGAATAGTGTCTGTCTCGTACGAAGCATATATCGAATCACAAGCAACTAGTCTTTTTAATCGAATAATCATGACCTTGTCATATTATCCCGATAGTTGCAACATAATAGAGTACCAGTTCTGTATCCATGCGTGATCATCATCTCCATATGACTGAAGTGATACTTCCATCTTGACATCACACCCAATACACAACGATTCTCATTAAACCCAGAAGAGGCGTACACAGAACCTGTTAAAGCCATGGACGACCAAAACCAAAGCGTACTGATTGTCGCAAGTATTAGCGATGCAAGTCTCAGGTTAAGACCAAATACACCTACCCTAATTCGGATTCCCATAGACACATAGTCATACTACCAATCGGATTCAGAGGGGTCTATCCAGAGCGAAGCTATTTCCGTACCATCGATAAACAGAACCTCCTATTACACTTGCATGAGTATCCAATGCCCAAATATATAAGAACTATGTCGTTACGCTTCCATAACGCGCACAAGTGTAATACTGGCCTATTCCGCATTATCGATGTCCAGTCTCGATAATACTACGACTAGGGATATTTAATGATTAAACCTTTAGTGGATTGATATTGTCTCATATCTTATAATCCGGAACTAATCATAAGGACTTTTATCATTTATATATTCAAGTAATCTAATTACAAAATGATAAAATAGCAATTTTCTTTGTCACATAGTTAATTTGTACAAAAACCACAACGTCTTTTACAAATAGTGACGCTATGGGTCATAATTGTCCAACACAATCTTCATTGTATACATGGAATCCATTTCGGACTTCATGGCCTCTTGCCATAAAACAGAGTCGATACCTTGTATCGCTTCCTCATACGTAGCTTGTTCATTATCCACAATAAGATTAATATCTACATGAGGTGAGATCAGAAACCCATACCTCTTAGGTTGTTTTCTGACTCTCTCCGACCTATGCGGTTCTTGTGTGTTAGAAGATTGTGGAACAGTCTCATTCCTGATGAACTATTCGTGTTCCATGAAGGGATCGGTGCCAGGAATAGTATTACTCTGATTTTCATCGAGTTCTACTTTCCTCCCACTTACCACTGTATTTATTAATTCCTTTTCGAGGAAAACTGCATGGAGAGCAACAAATATTTTGTTCTCTTGTGGGTTATGGAAATAATATCATTTGGTTTCCCTAGGATAACCAACTACAAATAGGCACTTATCCGATTTGTGTTCTAATTTGGTACCATCCAAACGTTTAATTATATGCCCAGCATCCCCAAATCTTCAGGAATTAGAAACCCAGTTTCTTTCCTGTCCATATTTCATATGGAGTCTGTCTAACAGACTTTGACGGAACCTTATTCAAAATAAGTATTGCAATATTCAATGCGTGTCCCGTGAAGGAAATTGGTAGCCCAGTGCGACTCATCATTAACCTTACCATGTCCAACAAAGTTCGATTTCTCCGTTCAGACACACCTTTCAATTAAGGTGTTCCGGGAGGAGTCCACTGTGAAAGAATACCATACTCTTTCAAGTAATCTTGAAACTCATTGCTTAAGTATCCTACACCACGTTCCGACCGCAATGTTTTAATACTTTTGCCGGTCTGTATTTCTACTTCGTGTCGAAACTCTCTGAATTTATCAAAAGTTTTCGACTTGTGTTTCATAAAATACACATAACCATAACGCGATGCAACATCCATAAAGGTTATTAAGTATTCATGACCACCTCTAGCCTAGCTAGACATGGGCCCGTATACGTCACTATGATCGAGGGCTAACAGCTCGATGGCACGTACAAATTTACCACTAAAAGGCGTTTTAGGCACTTTTCCTAATAAACAAGATTCGTAGACGTCATATGAATTAGGATCAAATCCGTCCAAGTATCCATTCTTCGAAAGTTTGGATATACGAGTTTTGTTATCGTGTCCCAGACAACAATGCCACAGATGAGTTTCATCTGTTTTACTCAATTTGAGCCTTTTGTATGTCATGTTATATGTTTGAGATTCATTTATATTCAAAATATAAAGACTATTATTAACATCTGTTGTACATATCAAAATGTTATTTTTATATACAAAACACCCAGTGTTCCGTAATACAAAGGTATACCCGCAACGAGTTAAATAAATTGCAGAGATGATATTCCTAGTCAAACTAGGTACAAAATAACAATCACCTAATATAATTACATGCCCCAAGGGCAGATACAAAACATAGGTCCCAACGGCCAAAACAGCGACTCTCGTCCTGTTTCCGACTTGTAGATCGATCTCGTCTGAAGCCAGTATCCTGTTAATTAGCATATCCTGCACACCAGTACATATGTTCGTACCACATCCAGAATCAAAAATCCAACTTTAAAACCAGTAGTTGACATGTTTATAACAAACATACCTAAAGCCAGATTCTTGTCTGTCTTCACTGTTGGACAATTATGACCAATAGCATCACTATTTGTACAGAACATGGCGTTGTTGTACAAATTAACTATGTGACAAAGGAAATTGCTCTTTTATCATTTGTAATTGGATTACTTGGATATATAAATGATAAAAAGTCCATATGATTAGTAGCGGATTAATAAGATATGAGACAATATTAATCCACTAAGGTTTAATCATTAAATATCCCTAGTCGTAGTATTATCGAGACTGGACATCGATAATGCGGAATAGGCTAGTATTGCACTTGTGCGTGTTATAAAAGCGTAACGGCATAGTTCTCATATATCTGGGTATTGGATACTCATGCAAGTGTAATATGAGGTTATTTTTACCGATGGTACGGAAACAGCTTCGCTCTGGATAGACCCATCGGAATCCCATTGGTAGTGTGACTATGTGTCTATGGGAATCCGAATCAGAGTAGGTTTATTTGGTCTTAACCTGAGACTTGCATCGCTAATATTTGCGACAATCAGTATACTTTGGTTTTGGTCGTCCGGGGCTTTAACAGGTTCTGTGTACGCCTCTTCTGGGTATACTGAGAATCGTAGTGTATTGGATGTGATGTCAAGATGGAAATATCACTTCAGCCAAAAGGAGATGATGATCACGCATGATATGGAACTGGTACTCTTGTATGCTGCAGCTATCGGGATAATATGACAAGGTCATGATTATCCGATTATAGAGACTAGTTACCAGAGATCTAATATATGCTTCGTACGGGGCAGACACAATTTAGCCTCAGGCCTAGCATGTGACATCCGATACTGGATCGTAATACGCAATATTACGTATGTTACGCCTGACAAAGATTATATATTCTTTTAAAGAATATTGCTAGAAGCCAACCATGTCTTGTAAATCGGTAAGAACGTGGTACCGAGTATGCACGTATTCGGATAGTCCGATGACCGTATTTACTGCCAACATATCCAGGGATCTCTTGGGTCGCCTCCCAAAGATTCACTGATGATGTTTGACTCGAACAGAATTAATCTGGGATTAATTATGAGAGAGAGAGAAAATTAATCTGGGATTAATTACGGCAATAAATTAATTTGGGATTAATTGAAAGAGAAAGAATTAATCTGAGATTAATTGCGTCGAGAATTTATCTGGGATTAAATTTGTTGAGAAGAGAGAACTCGATTAATTTGGAATTAATCGATAAAGTAAATTTAATAGTTAAATTTGATTTTACTATTTAATTTATTTATTTGGGCTAAAATAATATATTGGATATATTAAATAAAATCAGATTTCAAAGCAAAATTAAATTGGATTTTAATTCTAGCGAATGAATTAATTTAGAATTAATTAGCAAGCGACTTTCCTAATAATTTTGCTTGGCATTATTATTCAATTAAATTGGATTTAATTAAGTCGCAACGGAAAATTCGTTAAATTCGGAATTAAGCGAATCCGAGCCGAAGCGAAGTTGCATGTTGGATTAGCCGACTTAAATTTGGAATTTAAAAGTGGTGGGACCCACTTCACTTACATCACATGTTAGACATGTGATGGAAGTAGTTAGGCATAAAATAATGAGTTTGATTTGTTGAAAGATGGCATGGCTTTACTTATAACACACTCAAACTTATTTCAACACTCAAACTCACTATATATTAATTTGGTCCACTTTAAAAGTGTAGATTTTACTATTCACAGCAACCATCTCTCTTCTCTTTCTCAAATGGGCGTGACTTTCTCTTCTCTCCCATGGATTTTTGCTTCAAAAAACTACATAGCTAGCACTTTAAGGAGTCAAATGAAGGTGATATGGAGACTCACCCGAGAGTTTGGAACTCGATCTCAAGCTCCGAAGCATCCAACAAATCCAACAAAGAATGAATTTTTGAAATCTCCTCAACCAATCAATGTGAAGGTGATAGGAGACTCACCCGAGAGTTTGGAACTCGATCTCAAGCTCTGAAGCTTCCAACACATCCAACAAAGAATGAATTTTTTAAATCTCATCAACCAATCAATGTGAGTATTCCGCAACTCTCTTGATAATTCACACACAAATCACTCTTAGACGATCTTGGCATGTTCTAGGAACACTTACAATGGTATCAGAGCGATCTAAGTTTGATTTGAATTTCTAGGGTTCATGACTTTAAATTTGGGTATTTTTGCTTGGAGCATGAAAATACGAAATTGAATGTTTGGTTGATGTTAGATGATGATTACTTAGAGTTTTGCATCATTGGATTTGTGTAAAATTGATTAGAATAATTTTCCCAAAATACTTATGTTGGCCGAATGCACCTTAGGTAGTATCTCATGGTGATTTTTTGAAATTTGACATATTGGATGTATTGATAGCATGGAATGAATATTGATTGTTGTTTTAATTAGATTGAAATCAAAAATTAGATGTTATTTCATGTAATTGCCGTGGGATATAAGCATGTTATAAGATTGATTTTGCTTCAATTTGTGTTGGACATGAATTGGAAATGTAGAGCATGATTAATTGAATTAATTAGTGTTTTGGAAGAATTAGATTAATTAATTAATTATGGTAATTACACTTGAATTGAATTAATTTATAATTTGGAATAATAAGTTAATTTAATTTATTGTATTTGGGCTTAATGGGCTTGGTTAGGGCAAGTTTGGTTTAGGATATTTGGTTGGATCCAATTTAGCCTAAAATCATTTCTATAAAGTCCAAATATGATAATTGGGCCTTTATAATTTTAATTTGGCCCAATGGGCCTAAATTGATTTTTGGCATAGGATGATTCCTAATTGGGCCTTGGCATCTTGGGTTTGACCCATAATTGCCAAAGCCCATTGTAGGCACTGCATTTTTGCATAAGTCTCGATGATGAGCCTCATATGGAGGCACTACCCGATAAGTTGCGGAAGTCGCGGGAAACGGAGGTCAGAAGGGGAAATTCAAAAATCAATACCTCGTTGGATTTAATTCGTCTGCTTAGCCTCGGGTTCCCGCGTTGGATCTCTGTTTTAAAATTTATCCTCGGCCCAAAACCCCCGCAACCTACACCAAGCTACACACCTAAACCCACACACCACCAACCACACGCCCAAGTCCACCAAGGAATCAAGCTCCACACGCCCAAGCCCATCAATCCCATCCAAAAAATATCCAACACATTAAACACATGTTAAAATCTAAATAAATCACCTTCCCAAATTAAATAAAATCTAAATAAATCACCTTCCCAAATTAAATAAATCAAATCAAATCCTATAAATCACTTTCCAAAACTAAAACAAATCACCTTCCTAATTAAAGAAATCTTTTCCTTATAACAAACTAATTAAATCTTCCCCATGATCACACAATCTCCATTTCCTACCCATACAAGGACAATCATATCCCACTCCTATAAAAAGACACACAAACCAAGCCCCTTCAACAACTCTCACTCACGGAACTCACAACAATAAACCCTAAGCTTACACTCTCTTCACGCCAAACACCAATATAATAAACACAAACCAGCCATCTTTCTCGGCCCATGACGTAAACAGTCAACAAAAATAACCATCCATGTCGTGAGAACATGAACCAATCTACTCGGCACTCAAACACATTCAGACCAGAACACGCACACATAAAGCCATCACTCAAAGCCACTCACGACTGACACATACACGCCCACTCAGCCACGTGAAACCCAACTCTCCACCGACCAAAGACACTCGGTAACTCATTTTAACACAAAATCTCAGCCTAAAACCAGCGCACAAATTGCACACATCGACACATACTTTCCCTTCACAAACTGCACCCTAAATACCAAAAACTATCCACCAAAATACACCCTAAATACCGCAGAAACAGCCCCCTAAATCGTACCAAAAATAGCCCGCACAGCCCTATATTCACTGCAAAGTAGTCCCACAAAATGCACCCCTAAAATACCATAAAACAGTCCCGAAAAACTGCACAACCAGAACATAAAAAACTGCAACAAAAATAGTCCCAAAACCACACAAACCGTCACCAAAAACAGCCCCAAATATCGTAAATAGTAACCAAACACAACGACCAGAAAATACAGCAAAAACAAAGAAAATAACAGACCAAAATAGTGAAACAGCGAAGGAAAATGTTGAACCGGTGAACCGGAGGAGTTGCGGAACATTAACCTTTCCTACGACCGTGTAACGCACTTCCAATAGGCGACTTAAAATGTAAGACCTGAGGGCACCCTTTTATTTATTCCCGTTCATTTTTTTTATTTATTAGTAATTCTTCACATGCGTATTGTTGATTTATGTATGTTGAGGCCATTAGATGAATGATTTTGTGCTTTCTCTCGTGGTATATCGGATGGAAACCCAAACGTAAATTCAATAGCCGAATCTGAATGGACGATAGTGCGGTCTGAACTTGGGATACAACTCCACGTACCGCTTGAGAAACGCGCATATTTCGTTTTGTCTAATCTTGTGTTTATCCATTGTTTATTAGAAATAACACGTTATTTCCATGTATGATTTAGTTATTTCTTCCACATTAGGCACTTAATGATATCTCTTTAATGTTTATGCTTAGATTATTATTTATTTATGTTTCTGCATTTATCAATTTAATATGTTCTTGAAATTGTGTGCTTATCTTTATTCCGATTTACTTTTATGCATGCAAACTTAGATGTAGGTTTTACTCCTATGTATGCAAACTTAGATATAGGTTGTATGCAAACTTAGACATAGTTTATTCTTGCATGTGTATGTTGCATAGACTTGGTTATATTATTGGGTGAATCCGTTCATTACAAATGGCATATGTAAGGGCCCATTTCGAACCCAACGATTTGAGGTCTTCCCTTGCGAGGGGTGAGTGCGGCCTTAAATCATTTCCTAGTTCACACTGGGTGGCGACTCCATTTTATTTCTCCGGTTTAGTCCCCCGCGGGCTACTCCGTACTCCCGACCAGGCCGCGAGCCTGGAACATCATCGCTGATTTCTGTGTCCTACAGTCTGGCGACTCCACTGAGGATAAAGAATCGGCCCCGAAATAATGTCTTGTAATGTTTGTGATTTTCGCTTTAGTTAACCGTGTCTGCAAGTAGGTTGGGTCCAATGGGTTTAACCAAATGCATAATTAGAGCTAGGTAATGGTTTGGTGTCTACCTTCATTCACTACCTTTCTATAGCTGAAAGGAAAAGTTGTGAAGGCACCTAGATAATCATTTACTCGAAGCTTACCGTGATGGACTAATTTGGAGGACCTATTGTTTATTCCTGTCACCAAGGCGATAAGAGCCTAAGAGGCAAGGGTATTTAAGAGAGTTCGCTCCACCCTCCCTCTGGGTAATCTTCAATAAGAAATCCATTTGACAGTCATTCATGTATCATCACTCATTGGCACATACCTTAGCGTATAAAAAAGGGTGCGCTCACTTGGTCGTCCGAACCCTTGAGTGGGGAGACCTAGTTGTGGGCAACCCTTCGCCGGCGAGAGCCTTTGTCTATACCCCTATAAACCCGTATGTGAACCATAGTTGTATGACCTATAAAAGCCACCCTTTTATGCTTTTAATAACCACATGCATATTATATCTCATACATCGCACGCATCTCATACATCTTATGTATACACGCATCATGTTAACCCATGTGTCTTAAAAGCCATCATAGATATCTGTCGGGTTAGAGAAGAAATAAAGATTTGTCAAGAACAGTTTAACAAACATGGATATCGGGGAAAAGGAAACCGAGGAACAGAAAAAATTACGGCAAGGATGGAAAGACCATTGGGGGGCCTTCAGCAAAAAAAAAAAGAAAAAAAAGAAAAAAAAATTGCTTGTTTTAGTCCTTAATTGTTAAACATAAGTCTGATGATGAAATTGTTTGCTTTAGGGTGAAACCTTAGAAACGATAAGTTCTTGATGTGCTTTTATTCGATACTTTGAGTAGTTGATCTATGTTAGACTCGTAAGCACTTATATGTAGGTTCTTAGCAGTGGAAACCTAAGTAGTTGACAAACTGACTAGTTGAAGAAATTACAGGCCGGTGAATGACCGTTTTTTTAGATGTCTATCCTGATTTGCTTGTGTTATGATGTGTGATATGGTTGAAAATAAAAGAAAAGTCTCTAAAGAAAAGAAATTGAACCACCTATAACCGATAAGCGTGAAGCTACCCATGGGCGAGTATTAGGACCACCATGAGGAGAAATGCTACCTTAAAGGGTAGGTGTGTTGGGAAAAAAAAAGAAAAAAAAATGAAAAAGAAAAGAAAAGAAAAAAGAAATTCAAGACGAAAAGAAAAAAAGAGACAAAAAAGTAAGAAAACCATACCACATTGAGCAAAGAAAAGCAACTGCAGGGCATAATTGAGACATCTAGGTTGGTTTGACCCATCGATCCCAATTTTTTGACGAAATCATTGAGTTGGCTTATCTGGGGATGAATCTGCAAAGGAACATTTTCACACACACACTTTGAGTCTGGCTTAGATCATTTATTCAAAGACTTGGATTTGAGTTGCATCGAGTGTTTTGAAGGTTCTCTGGTTTCGACACTGGACATCCTTTGAGGACAATGATATGTATAACTATTGGGACTATTTGGTAGCCTGTAATACAGTATGTTGATACGGAATACCACATCACGTGGTTCACCTTGACATAGTGCAAACAGATTAGAGCAGAAAGCTAAATCAAGTCTGGGGGCGACCAGTCTACCACCTCGCAAATAAGGGACATAACAGAATCTCGAGTCATGGGACAAAAGAAAACTGAGCAATCACGAGAGTAGAATCGACAGAAGGAAATTATAAGCAGACCCATGTGCCGATCAGAGACATTTGTAGGCAAATGGCACCAAAGAGCACAAGGAAGGCCTAACCCATCGGAATAGGAAATACATCCATGCTTTCATGCATAGATATCACAAACATGCAATTTTTGTTTTGTGTTCGCATGTTTTTAAGGAAAAAAGGAAAAAAACGGCAAATACGAGCAAGTCAAGTAACGGTTCAAAAATGAGCCATCTCTCATCAAGTAACGGTTGAAAAATGAACCATCTCTCATCAAGTAACGGTTCGAAAATGGACCACCATCTCATCAGTAACGGTTCAGAAATGGACCATCAGATCAGTAACGGTTCGGAAATGAACCATCTCTCATCAGTAACGGTTCGGAAATGGACCATCTCATCAGTAACGGTTCGGAAATTGACCATCTCAATAAGTAACGGTTCAGAAATGAACCATCTCTCATCATTAATGGTTCGGAAATGGACCATCTCAACGGTAACGGTTCGGAAATGGACCATCTCATCAGTAACGGTTCGGAAATGGACCATCTCATCAGTAATGGTTCGAAAATGGACCATCTTAACAAGTAATGGTTAGGAAATGAACCATCTCTCATCAGTAACGGTTCAGAAATGGACCATCTCATCAGTAACGGTTCGGAAATGGACCATCTCAACAAGTAACGGTTCGGAAATGAACCATCTCTCATCAGTAACGATTCGGAAATGGACCATCTCATCAGTAACGGTTCGGAAATGGACCATCTCATCAGTAACGGTTCGGAAATGGACCATCTTAACAAGTAATGGTTAGGAAATGAACCATCTCTCATCAGTAATGGTTCGGAAATGGACCATCTCATCTGTAACGGTTCGGAAATGGACCATCTCAACAAGTAACGGTTCGGAAATGAACCATCTCTCATCAGTAACGATTCAGAAATGGACCACCTCATCAGTAACGGTTCGGAAATGGACCATCTCATCAGTAACTGTTCGGAAATGGACCATCACATCAGTAACAGTTCGGAAATGGACCATCTCATCAGTAACGATTCGGAAATGGACCATCTCATCAGTAACGGTTCTGAAATGGACCATCTCAACAAGTAACGGTTCATAAATGAACCATCTCTCATCAGTAACGGTTAGGAAATGGACTATCTCATCAGTAACGGTTTGGAAATGGACCATCTCATCAGTAACGGTTCCGAAATGGACCATCACATCAGTTACGGTTTGGAAATGGACCATCTCATCAGTAACGGTTTGGAAATGGACCACTATCACATCAGCGATGCCTCGGAAATAAGGTTTAGCATGCCGAAAATGGCACTCCGAAAATGGAGCACGGTTCAGAAATGGACCACTATCACATCAATGACGCCTCGGAAATGAGGTTTAACATGCCGGAAATGGAATTCTGGAAATGGAACACGGTTCAGAAATGGACCACCATCACATAAGCGACGCCTCGGAAATAAGGTTTAGCATGCCGAAAATGGCACTCTGGAAATGGAGCACGGTTCGAAAATAGACCACCATCACATCAGTGACGCCTCGGAAATAAGGTTTAGCATGCCAGAAATGGCACTCCTGAAATGGAGCACGGTTCGGAAATGGACCATCACATCAGTAACGGTTCGGAAATGGACCACTATCGCATCAGCGACGCCTCGGAAATGAGGTTTAGCATGCCGGAAATGGCACTCCGGAAATGGAGCACGGTTCAGAAATGGACCACTATCACATCAGTGACGCCTCGGAAATGAGGTTTAACATGCCGGAAATGGCATTCCGGAAATGGAACACGGTTCAGAAATAGACCACCATCACATAAGCGACGCCTCGGAAATAAGGTTTAGCATGCCGAAAATGGCACTCCGGAAATGGAGCACGGTTCGGAAATAGACCACCATCACATCAGCGACGCCTCAGAAATAACGTTTAGCATGTCGGAAATGGCACTCCTGAAATGGAGCACGGTTCGGAAATGGACCATCACATCAGTAACGGTTCGGAAATGGACCATATCATCAGTAACGGTTCGGAAATGGACCATTATCACATTAGCGATGCCTCAGAAATGAGGTTTAGCATGCCGAAAATTGCACTCCGGAAATGGAGCACGGTTCAGAAATGGACCAGTATCACATCAGCGACGCCTCGGAAATGAGGTTTAGCATGCCGGAAATGGCACTTCTGAAATGGAGCACGGTTCAGAAATGGACCACTATCACATCAGCGACGCCTCGGAAATGAGGTTTAGCATCTTGGAAATGGCACTCCGGAAATAGAGCACGATTCGGAAATGGACCACTGTCACATCAGCGACGCCTCGGAAATGAGGTTTAGCATGCCGAAAATGGCACTCCGGAAATGGAGCATGATTCGGAAATGGACCACGATCACATCAGCGACGCCTCGGATATGAGGTTTAGCATGCCAGAAATGGCACTCCGGAAATGGAGCACGGTTCGAAAATGGACCATCACCACATCTGTAACGCCTCAGAAATGAGGTTTAGCATTCCGGAAATGGCTCTCTGAAAATGGAGCACGGTTCGGAAATGGACCACCATCACATCAGCGTCGCCTCGGAAATGAGGTTTAGCATGCCGGAAATGGCACTCCGGAAATGGAGTACGGTTCGGAAATGGACAACTATCACAATCGCGACGCCTCGGGAATGAGGTTTAGCATGCTGGGAATGGCGCTCCAGGAATGGAGCAAGGTTCGGAAGGGGACCAACTCTCATCAATTCAGTTAAGTAGTGATTCCTAGAGATCGCAGCATCTTACAGGGATGAACCTCAGGGGTCGAAGCACCTCACCTCCAGATCAACTCAGTTCGAAGCAACAGGCAAGCCAGGTAAGTAAAAATGCATTGCATAACTTTGAAAGGATTGTCACTGTCACACACTGCACAAGTCCTAACAAAGTGGGGGCGACTGTAGGCACTACATTTTTGCATAAGTCTCGATGATGAGCCTCATATGGAGGCACAACCCGATAAGTTGCGGAAGTCACGGGAAACGGACGTCGGAAGGGGAAACTCAAAAATCAATACCTCGTTGGATTTAATTCGTCTGCTTAGCCTCAGGTTCGCGCGTTGGATCTCTATTTTAAAATTTATCCTCAGCCCAAAACCTCCGCAACCTACACCAAGCTACACACCCAAACCCACACACCACTGACCACACGCCCAAGTCCACCAAAGAATCAAGCTCCACACGCCCAAGCACATCAATCCCATCCAAAAAATATCCAACACATTAAACACATGTTAACATCTAAATAAATCACCTTCCCAAATTAAATAAATCAAATCAAATCCCATAAATCCATTTCCTAAACTAAAACAAATCACCTTCCTAATTAAAGAAATCATTTCCCTATAACAAACTAATTAAATCTTCCATATGATCACACAATCTCCATTTCCTACCCATACAAGGACTATCAAATCCCACTCCTATCAAAGGCACACAAACCAAGCCCCTTCAACAACTCTCACTCACGGCACTCACAACAATAAACCCTAAGCTTACACTTTCTTCACGCCAAACACCAATATAATAAACACAAACCAGCCATCCTTCTCGGCCCATGACGTAAACAGTCAACAAAAATAACCCTTCATGTCGTGAGAACATGAACAAATCTACTCGGCACTCAAACACATTCAAACCAGAACACGCACACACAAAGCCATCACTCAAAGCCACTCACGACTGACACATACACGCCCACTCAGCCACATGAAACCCAACTCTCCACCGACCAAAGACACTCAGCAACTCATTTAAACACAAAATCTCAGCCTAAAACCAGCGCACAAATTGCACACATCGACATAGAATTTCCCTTCACAAACTGCACCCTAAATACCAAAAACTGTCCACCAAACTGCACCCTAAATACCGCAGAAACAGCCTCCTAAACCGTACCACAAACAGCCAGCACAGCCCCATATTCACTGCAAAACAGTCACGCAAACTGCACCCCTAAAATACCGCAAAATAGTCCCGATAAATTGCACAACTAGAATATCAAAAACTGCAACAAAAACAGTCCCAAAACCGCACAAACTGTCACCCAAAATATCCCCAAATACCACGTACAGTAACAAACACAACGACCAGAAAATATAGCAAAACAATAGAAAACAGCAGCCCAAAACAGTGAAACAGCGAAGGAAAATGTTGAACAGGTGAACCGGAGTAGTTGCGGAACATTAACCCTTCTGACGGTCGTGTAACGCACTTCCAAGAGGTGACTTAAAAGGTAAGACCTGAGGGCACCCTTTTATTTATTCCCGTTCATTTTTTTATTTATTAGTAATTCTTCGCATGCGTATTATTGATTTATGTATGTTGTGGCCATGGGATGAATGATTTTGTGCTATCTCTCGTGGTATATCAGATAGAAACCCAGACATAAATTCTGTAGCGGAATCTGAATGTATGGTAGTACGGTCTAAACTTGGGATACAACTCCACGTACCGCTTGAGAAACGCAAATATTTCGTTTTGTCTAATCTTGTGTTTATCCATTGTTTATTAGAAATAGCAAGTTATTTCCATGCATGATTTAGTTATTTCTTCCGCATTAGACACTTAATGATATCTCTTTAATGTTTATGCTTAGATTATTATTTATTTATGTTTCTGTATTTATCAATTTAATATGTTCTTGAAATTGTGTACTTATCGTTATTCTGATTTACTTTTATGCATGTAAACTTAGATGTAGGTTTTACTCCTATGTATGCAAACTTAGATATAAGTTGTATGCAAACTTAGATATAGGTTATATGAAAACTTAGACAAAGGTTATTCTTGCATGTGTATGTTGTGTAGACTTGGTTATATTATTGCTTGAATCCGTTCATTACAAGTGGCATAAGTAAGGGACCATTCCAAACCCAACGGTTTGAGGTCTTCCTTTGCGAGGGGTGAGTGCGGCCTTAAATCATTTCCCAGTTCACACTGGGTGGCGACTCCATTTTATTTCTCTGGTTTAGCCCCCCGCGGGCTACTCCGTACTCCAGACTGGGCCGCGAGCCTGGAACAGTGTCGCTGATTTCTGTGTCCTACACCCATGCCTTAAGAATTAATTGAAAGCCCGTTGGATTTTAATTGAATAGTATTGTATACTAATTGTGCCTTTGAGATCCATAAAGATTGGATTTGGAACCCAAGTCTAAAAGGCACTATTGAAAGTGTAATTATTTAATTTGGAATTAAATATGAATTAGTATTGAATACAATTTGAATTGGATTTAAAATTGTAGTTCGATAAAATTCAAGAATACGTACTTTGAGTATTTATTCTTAAACGAGTTGGACTCGCGCAAATCAAATCATTGTTGGAACACTGGATGGTCACTAATCAAAGATTAATTAATTGGATTAGATTGATTGATAACATGCTTGTGTGAATACTTGGATGTATGTATGAATAATGTATATCGGATGGATATTAGATAGGTGAGGGCAATTTTGGAAATTGTTGTAATAAATTTAGAATTTATTAAATTGGACCTGCGTGTCCAGCCTATTACCTCTTTTCTCATTGTATTTATCTTTTCACCAATCCCCCTCAATGTAAATGAGGTTTCTTTAGAAATATTATGTAATTGGGTAGAAGTATGAATGGTGTTTGCGGTAGAGAAGAAATAGAGAGATTTGTTCTAGGAACAATTTGTTATATATCCATCAACATATCATTATTAATTTTATCGCGCCTTATTATGCTTTTAGAATGCATTCTTAAGGGTGTATGATGAGACCTAAATAAAGATAATAAATTGGTTGCCATTTCGCGACAAAAACCCTCATTTTATATTAAGCGTTTTTCCTTCCATTGAGTGATTCTCTCTCAAGATCCAAGATTGGCATTGGTTTGTTGGCCAAAGTCAAGACCGTTGTCCATCGCATATGTGTTTGAATCATGAAAGCTTTATTCCATATCGTACACCTTGGCAAGTTGTGATTTGTTGGCCAAAGTCAAGGTCACTTCTTGTTCATCGGCCTCGATTACGAAGCTTTCCCACTGTCAATGGGACACGCTTAACTGGTTTCATTAAGCTTGTTGAGCCAAAGCCAAGCTTAGTTGATTCATAGGAAAAAGGTTAGGGAATATATCGGATATATTGGCATATATTGGATATATGTTTCGGACTTGGATGTCCACCTACTGGATCTGGGAATTGGATGGGATCCAATTGATCTTAGAGATCTACCTAGTTAAGTTTCATACAACTTGTTGGTCAAAGTCAAGGTTCTGTGTTATTTAACAGGATTCTAGCCCACTAGGAAACTAGGTTTCCCGAGTACTCCACATAGGGTTAAAGGCTCGCCGAAAAATAGTGGGAGGCAAGTATTAAATTTGCAATTTCGTTTAGATACTTGCCAATACGCACTCATTTCATTTTTCGTCATTAAAAATTTATATATATTAGTTGGACTAATATTCAATTGTTGTTTTAATTAAATAGTTGGACTGTATTCAAACTACTTCATTTATAGTTGATTATATAATTGGATTATAGTAATGAATATATTTGAATTTAACCAATCAAATAGTAGTTGATTATATAGTTAGACTATAGAAATCATTATATTCGATTGTACCCGAAATCGTTGATTGGATAGTTGGACTATTGGAATCAAGATAACTGAAAGATTAACGTTTAAAACATAATCCTGGGTGAAAATGTCTTTAAGCGGCTTCAATTTTCAAATTGGGAATAGAACCTCAGGAAAGTCCTGGGAGCCGAGAAGTTACTTTATTTGATAGAGTGACATCTCGGGCCTAAGCCCGGAGTTGAGCAAATAGTAGAGCATGAGCTTTGGAAGACTCATCGTGATGAAAAATTTAGTGCTCAATCCGTTATGTTTGCCCCAATGACTCCTTAATTTCTTCGTCAGAACTAAGGATTATATCCTTATAGTATGATAATGAAATTGAAGGATCTTCATAGATCTATTCTTAGATCTTAGAAGTACTAATTGCAATAGAAAACTCTTGGAGAGTTAATGGTTATGCTCAATGAGACAGAACCAAAGCTTGCAAAAGGGCAAGAAGCGCAAGGCGCATCTTACTTCCACATCCCAGAAGGTCTAGGCTTGGCCGAAGACTTCTAGGGATGTGAAAAGGGGTAAAGGCAAAATCGTCACAGTCTTCTGGGAAGACAAAGGACATATCCCAATATGTCTGCCTAAACGGTGGCAAACGGGGTCACTGGAAGCGTGACTGCCGTATGGACAAAGGCAGACATGAAGGAAGAGAAGACGGGCAAGGCTCCGACTTCAGGTATGTTTGTTATAAACATGTCCACTGCTGGTTTTAAAATTGGATTTTAGATACTGGAAGTGATACATAAATATGTACTGATGTGCGGGATCTGCTGATTAGTAGGAGACTGGCTTCATATGAGATCGACCTATGAGTCGAAAATGGGACGAGAGTCGCTGCTTTGGCTGTGGGAACCTAAGTTTTGGAACCGCCTTTTGGGCATGTACTTAAATTATGAAAGTGTTATAATGTACCTAGTTTGACTAGAAACATTACTCTATATCTAGTGTAACACCCGTTGCGGGTATACCTTTATATTCCAGAATACCGGGTGTTTTGTTTATAAAGATTATATTGAGATATACACATTAGATGTGAATAACAGTATTTATATTTTGAATATAAATGAATCTCAAACATATAACATGACAAACAAAAGCTCAAACTGAATAAATCTGTTGAGACTTAAAAGTGGCATTGTTATCTAAGACACATTAACAAGACTCGTATATCCACACTTTCGAAGAGTGGATACTAGAACGGATTTGATTCTAATTCAAATGATGTCTACGAATCTAGTTTATTAGGCAAAGTGCCTAAAATACCTTTTACTTGGTAAAAGTGCAAGTGTCATCGATCTGTTAGCCCTCTTTCATAGTGACGTAAGTGGGCCCATATCTAGCTAGGCTATAGGTGGATATAAATACTTCGTAACCTTTACGGATGTGGCATCGCGTTACGGTTATGTGTATCTTATGAAACACAGGTAAGAACTTTTGAGTAATTAAAGAGTTTCGACACGAAGTAAGAAAATAGAACGGTAAAAGTATTAAAAATATTACGGTCCGACCATAGTGTAAAATACTTAAACATATAAGTTTCAAGATTACTTGAAAGAATATGGTATTCTTTCACAGTGGACTCCTCTGGTATTCTTTCATAGTGGACCCCTCCCGGGACACCTCAATTTGATGGTGTGTCCGAACAGAGAAATCGAACTTTGTTGGACATGGTAAGGTTAATGATGAGTCGCTCTGAGCTACCAATTTCCTTCACAGGATATGCATTAAACAGTGCAATACTTATTTTGAATAAGGTTCCATGTAAATCTGTTAGACAGACTTCTTATTAGATATGAACAGGAAAGAAACCGATTTTCTCATTCCTGAAGATTTGGGAATGCTGGGCATACGCTAAATGTTTGGATGGTACCAAACTAGAACCCAAATCGGATAAGTGCCTATTTGTAGGTTGTCCTAGGGAAACCAAAGTATAGTACTTATACAACTCACAAGAGAACAATGTAATTATTGCTCTCCATGCGGTTTTCTTAAGAGGAATTCCTATATGCAGTGGTAAGTGAGAAGAAAGTAAAACTCAATGAAAATCGTAGAGTAATACTGTTCCAGGCACTGATTCCTTAACGGAACACAAACAGTTCATTAGGGATGAAACTGTACCAATAATCTTCGAATACACAATAACCGCATAGATCGGAGAGAGTCAAAAAACAACCTGGGAGGTATGGGTTTCTGATCTCACCTCATGTAGATGTCAATCTTATTGAGGAAGACGTAGCGGCTACGTATGAGGAAGTGATACAAGGTATCGACTCCTTTTATGGCAAAGTGCCATGAAGTCCGAAATGGATTCCATGTATACCAACCAAGTTTGGACACTGGTTGATGTACCAGAAGACATTGTGCCTATTGGTACTAAATTAGTCTTCAAGGAAGACATACATGGATGGAAACATACAAATGTACACAACTAGGCTTGTACAGAAAGGGTATCGTCAACAAATAGGGTCGACTAAGACGAAACATTTTCACTTGTTGCCATGATTAAATCCATTCGGATAATGCTTGCAAAAGTTGCATATTTCATTTATAAAATATGGCAGCTGAACGTCAAAACCGCTTTCCTCAAACGGAAACCTTTTGGAGGATGTTTTATATAACCTGACGATTTTGTCGTACCAAAACATGCAAACAAGGTTTGCAAGTTAAATCGATCCATTTATGGATTGAAGTAAGCATTGTGTTCTTGGAACTAACTTTTTGATAAGATCATAATGGTATATGATTTCATTCAAAACGAATATGATTCTTGTGTATATAAGAAGGTTATTGGGAGCGCACTGACAATGAATGTCCAATAAGTTCATGATGTATTGCTTCTTAGCAATAACATTCCCATAATATAATCGGTGAAAGTTTGGCTTTCATTAAAATTCTCCATGGTATACCTGGGAGAAGCAAGCTTTATTCTAGGAATAAAGATCTACTGGGTTAGATTTAGAAAGCTGCTGACAACCCTCCCAGAGTTCGTACATTTTTGAAATTTATGTGACCTGATGTCTCATATGCTTTGAGCATATATAGATGCTATAAGGCCAATCCAGGTGATGGTCACTGAAATAATGTAAAGAACATCCTTGAGTATCTTGGACGAACTAAGGATGCTTTCTGGAAATATGGAGAAATGAGAACTTGAGGTGACTAAGTTCACCACTGCAAGTTTCCAAATCGATAAAGACGACTTTAAGTCGCAATAAGGGTACATATTTAGTTTGAATAACGGAACAGTGAGCTAAAAATCTTCCAAGCAAGATATTGTTACCGAATAAATAACAAAAGCGAAATATTGTTGCAGCTGAGGTAACAATAGAAGCATTTTGGATCTATATAATCCTAATTGTATTAGGAGTAGTTCTGTTAGCAGCTAAGCTAGGCTACAGCACAGGCTAATGAACCATGATCTCATCAATGATCCAAGTATGTACTTCGAATATTTCATCTGATTCGTCAGATCATACATCGTGGCGATGTGATGATCGAATAAAACGCATCAGATGATAACATTTCAAATCCTCTGACGAAAAGTTATTTCTCAGCAAAAATTTGAGCAACCCGTACATAGTCAGGTGTTAGACACTTGAGTGATTGGCTATAGGCCAAGTGGGAGATTGTTGGACAATTATGACCCATAGCATCACTATTTATACAGAACATGGCGTTGTTGTACAAATTAACTATGTGACAAAGGAAATTGCTCTTTTATCATTTGTAATTGGATTACCTGGATATATAAATGATACAAAGTCCATATGATTAGTACCGGATTAATAAGATATGAGACAATATTAATCCATAAGGTTTAATCATTAAATATCCATAGTCGTAGTATTATCGAGACTGGACATCGATAATACGGAATAGGCTAGTATTACACCTGTGCGTGTTATGGAAGCGTAACGGCATAGTTCTCATATATCTAGGTATTGGATACTCATGCAAGTGTAATAGGAGGTTCTGTTTACCGATGGTACGGAAACAGCTTCGCTATGGATAGACCCCTCGGAATCCATTGGTAGTGTGACTATGTGTCTATGGGAATCCGAATCAGGGTAGGTGTCTTTGGTCTTAACCTGAGACTTGCATCGCTAATATTTGCGACAATCAGTATACTTTGGTTTTGGTCGTCGTTGGGGGCTTTAACAGGTTCTGTGTACGCCTCTTCTGGGTATACTGAGAATCGTAGTGTATTGGATGTGATGTCAAGATGGAAATATCACTTCAGTCATATGGAGACGATGATCACGCAGGATACGGAACTGGTACTCTTGTATGCTGCAACTATCGGGATAATATGACAAGGTCATGATTATCCGATTATAGAGACTAGTTACCAGAGATCCGATATATGCTTCGTACGGGGCAGACACAATTCAGGCTCAGGCCTAACATGTGACATCCGATACTGGATCATAATACGCAATATTACGTATGATATGTCTGACAAAGATTATATATTCCTTTAAAGAATATTTCTGGAGAATTAGGTAGGCACGGTGCTTTGCTAGAAGCCAACCATGTCTTGTAAATCGGTAAGAATGTGGTACCGGATACGCACGTATTCGGATAGTTCGATGACTGTATTTACTGCCAACATATCCAGGGATCTCTAGGGTCGCCTCCCAAAGATTCACCGATGATGTTTGACTCGAACAGAATTAATCTGGGATTAATTATGAGAGAGAGAAAATTAATCTGGGATTAATTACGGCAATAAATTAATCTGGGATTAATTAAAAATGAAAGAATTAATATGGGATTAATTGCGTCGAGAATTTATCAGGGATTAAATTCGTTGAGAAGAGAGAACTCGATTAATTTGGAATTAATCGGTAAAGTAATTTAATAGTTAAATTTGATTTTACTATTTAATTTATTTATTTGGGCTAAAGAAATGTATTGGATATATTAAATGAAATCGGATTTCAAAGCGGAATTAAATTGGATTTTAATTCTAGCAAACGAATTAATTTAGAATTAATTCGCAAGCGACTTTCATAATAATTTTGCTAGGCATTATTATTTAATTAAATTGGATTTAATTAAGTCGCAATGGAAAATTCGTTTAATTCAGAATTAAGCGAGTTTGAGCCCAAGCGAAGTTGCGTGTTGGATTAGCCGACTAAAATTTGGAATTTAAAAGTGATGGGACCCACTTCACTTACATCACATGTTAGACATGTGATGGAAGTGGTTAGGCATAAAATAATGAGTTTGATTTGTTGAAAGATGGCATGGCTTTACTTATAACACACTCAATCTTATTCCAACACTCAAACTCACTATATATTAATTTGGTCCACTTTAGAAATGCAGATTTTACTATTCAAAGAAACCATCTCTCTTCTCTTTCTCAAATGGGCGTGACTTTCTCTTCTCTCCCATGGATTTTTGCTTCAAAAATCTACATAGCTACCACTTTAATGAATCAAAGGAAGGTGATAGGGAGACTCACCCGAGAGTTTGGAACTCGATCTCAAGCTCCGAAGCTTCCAACACATCCAACAAAGAAGGAATTTTTGAAATCTCCTCAACCAATCAATGTGAAGGTGATAGGGAGACGCACCCGAGAGTTTGGAACTCGATCTCAAGCTCCGAAGCTTCCAACACATCCAACAAAGAAGGAATTTTTTAAATCTCCTCAACCAATCAATGTGAGTATTCCGCAACTCTCTTGATAATTCACACACAAATCACTCTTAGACGATCTTGGCATGTTCTAGGAACACTTACAATGGTATCAGAGCGATCTAAGTTTGATTTGAATTTCTAGGGTTCATGACT
The DNA here is from genome assembly GCA_019454045.1 of Zanthoxylum bungeanum. Taxonomy (NCBI): domain Eukaryota; kingdom Viridiplantae; phylum Streptophyta; class Magnoliopsida; order Sapindales; family Rutaceae; genus Zanthoxylum; species Zanthoxylum bungeanum. The sequence goes on from SKCR01036135.1 coordinate 81,341, forward strand.
TTAAATTTGGGTATTTTTGCTTGGAGCATGAAAATGCGAAATTGAATGTTTGGTTGATGTTATATGATGATTACTTAGAGTTTTGCATCATTGGATTTGTGTAAAATTGATTAGAATAATTTTCCCAAAATCCTTATGTTGGCCGAATGCACCCTAGGTAGTATCTCATGGTGATTTTTTGAAATTTGACATATTGGATGTGTTGATAACATGGAATGAATATCGATTGTTATTTTAATTAGATTGAAATCAAAAATTGGATGTTATTTCATGTAATTTATGTGGGATATAAGCATGTTATAAGATTGATTTTGCTTCAATTTATGTTGGACATGAATTGGAAATGTAGAGCATGTTAAAGCTCCGGACGACCAAAACCAAAGTGTACTGATTGTCGCAAGTATTAGCGATGCAAGTCTCAGGTTAAGACCACATACACCTGTTGGTTTCTATTGATGTCCCAAGATCATATTAAGCCATGAAATAGAATGAATACTATAACGAAATGTGGCAGAAACACACTTACAATGATCGGATTGGATATGATGCTCAACAAAACTTTTCCTCCAAGAAGCTCCAAGATTCGGCCAAGGGATTTTGTTGATGAAGATGATGAACAAGCTTTAATTGAAATCCATGCTCTAAGATAAGCTTCCCTATCACCTTGTTTGATCCTTTGATTGTGCTAGCAAATGAAGAAAGAAAATCAATTTTTCCCTTCAATGGAGCTCATGGTTTTAGCAAGAAAAATGGAGAGAGAGAGAGAGAGTTCTGTTTTTCAATATTTGTTTTCCAAAAAACCGTATGAAAAACAATTACCAAATTTTGGTATTAGCAATCAAAAAGTCAACAACCATTTTGGCTCCAATTTGGCATTAAATGCCCACACCAAACTCCATCATGAATAGTGACAACATGTCACTCACCAAAAAGTGACTTTGACATCTATCATAAATAAATGACAAGTGATGTGACTCGCGATGTGACTCGTGGGCCCCACTTAAATTCAAAATGCGAGTGGGCCCGCAAACACTTCCGGGTTTGGTTTCGCTAATTCTGAATTAACAAACTTCCGTCGCGACGTAATTAAATAATTATGCCTAGCGAAATTACTATTCACGTCGCTAACGAATTAATTCTAAATTAACTCGTTTTCCCGAATTAAAATCTAATTTTAATTCCGCGTCGAAATCCAATTTCTTTTAATATATCGAAAATATTATTTTGTCGATTAATTCCAAATTAATCTTTCTCTCTATTCAAATAGTACTTTATCCAAGATAAAGCGTCTCCGCGATAAATCCCAGATTAATTGTGCTCGAATCAGACGTCATCGGTGAATCTTCGGGAAGCGACCCAAGAGATCCCTGGATATGTTGGCAGTAAATACGGTTGTCGGACTATCCGAACACGTGCGTACCTCGTACTACATTTTTACCAATTTACGAGACAAGGTTGGCTTCTAGCAAAGCGCCATGCCTACCCAATTCTCCAGAAATTTTTTAATGGAATATACGATCTATATCAGGCGTAGTATACCGTAGTATTGTGTATTGCGATCCAGTATCAGATGTCACGTGCAAGGCCTGGGGCTGGAATAGTGTCTGCCTCGTACGAAGCACATATCGGATATCAAGCAACTAGTCTCTTTGAATCGGATAATCATGACCTTGTCATATTATCCCGATGGTTGCAACACAATAGAGAACCAATTCTGAATACCTGCGTGATCTTCATCTCCATATGTCTGAAGTGATATTTTCGTCTTGACATCACATCCAATACACTACGATTCTCAATAAACCCAGAAGAGGCGTACACAGAACCTGTTAAAGCCCTGGACGACCAAAACCAAAGTTTACCGATTGCGCAAGTACAAGCGATGCAAGTCTCAGGTTAAGACAAAATACACCTACCCTGAAGCGGACTCCCATAGACACATATACATACTACCAATGGGATTCCGCAGGGTCTATCCAGAGCGAAGCTGTTTTCCATACCATCGGTAAAACACAACCTTCTATCGCACTTGCATAAGTATCCAATACTAAATATATGAGAACTATGTTGTTATGCCCTCACAACGCGCACAAGTGCAATACTAGTCTATTCCGCATTATCGATGTCCAATCTCGATAATACTACGACTAGGGATATTTAATGATTAACCATTATGGATTGATATTGTCTCATATCATCTCAATCCGGAACTAATCATAAGGACTTTTACCATTTATATATCAAAGTAAATAAATTACATAACGGTAAAAGGCAATTTTATTACAACATAGTTAATTTTGTACAAAAACACAATGTCTTTTACAAACAGTGACGCTATGGGTCATAACTGTCCAACAATCTCCCACTTGGCCTATAGCCAGTCACTCAAGCATCTAATACCTGAACTATGTACATGTCGCTCAAACTTTTGCTGAGGAATTGCTTTCGTCTGCGGATCTGCAATGTTGTCATCTGATGCGACCTTCTCGACCTTCACATCGCCACGATGTATGATCTCCTGAATCAGATGGAAATGTCAAAGAACATGCTTAGATCGTTGATGAGACCGCGGTTCTTTAGCCTGCGCTATAGCCCCGTTATTGTCACAATATAATGGAACAGGCTCACTCTGATTTTCATCGAGTTCTACTTTCCTCCCACTAACCACTGCATTTAGGAATTCCTTCTCAAGGAAAACCGCATGTAGAGCAACAAATACTTTGTTCTCTCGTGGGTGATAGAAGTAATATCCTTTGGTTTCCCTAGGATATCCTATGAATAGGCATTTATCCGATTTGTGTTCAAGTTTGGTACCTTCCAAATGTTTGACATATGCCCAGCATCCCCAAATCTTCAGGAATGAGAAGCCTGGTTTCTTTCTTGTCCATATCTCATATGGTGTCTGTTGTACATGTTGGACAAAATGACCCATAGCGTCACTATTTGCACATATCATTGTGTTGTTGTAGCAAATTAACTATGTGACAAGGAAATTGCACTCTCATCATTTGTGATTAGATCACCATAGATATATAAATGAAGAGAGGTCCCTATGATTAGTTCCTGGACTGAGAATGATATGAGACAGTATCAGTCCCCGAAGGATTAATCATTAAATATCCCTAGCCGGAGTATTATCGAGACTGGACATCGATAATGCGGAATAGGCTAGTATTGCACTTGTGTGCGTTGTGAGGGCACAACGGCATAGTTCTCATATATATAAGTATTGGATACTTATGCAAGTGCGATAGGAGGTTGTGTTTCACCGATGGTACGGGAAACAGCTTCGCTCTGGATAGACCTTGGAATCCCATTGGTATTATGACTATGTGTCTATGGGAGGCCGAAATCAAGGTAGGTGTGTATAGTCTTAACCTGAGACTTACATCGCTAATACTTACGATAATCGATAGACTTTGGTCTTGGTGGTACAGGCTTTAACCGGTTCTGCGTACACCACTTCTGGGTTTATCAGAGAGTCGTAGTGTATTGGATGTGATGTCAAGACGGAAGTATCACTCCAGTCATAGTGGAGATGATGTCACGCAGGATACGGTATTAGTGCTCTTAATTGCTGCGCGGCCATCGGGATATTATGACAAGGTCATGTATATCCGATTATAGAGACTAGTTACCAGACATCCGACATGTGCTTCGTACGGGCAGACACTTATCCAGCCCCAGGCCTAGCACATGACTATCCGATACTGGGCCGATATGCACAATACAATCGTATACTACGCTTGATACAGATCTTAATATTCTTAAATGGATATGTCCAGAGAATTGGAAGACTTGGTGCTTTGCTAGGAGTCGACCTTGTCTCGTAAATCGGTAAAACGTAGTACTTGGTACGTACGTGATTCGGATACTCCGATGACCGTATTTACTGCCAATATATATCCGGGGATCTCATGGGTCGCTTCCCGATAATCCACCGATGACGCACAACTCGCACTCTTGTATAATCTGGGATTATATAGAAGAGAGAGAAAATTAATCTAGGATTAATAACGGAGATATTTTATCTGGGATAAAATATCGTCTAGAGAGAGATAACGATTAATTTGGAATTAATTGATTAAATTAATATATTCGATATATTAAACGAAATTAGATTTCGACGCGGAATTAAAATTAGATTTTAATTCGGGCGAACGAATTAATTTAGAATTAATTCGTTAGCGACGTGAATAGTGAATTCGCTATGCGTAATCATTTAATTACGACGCGACGGAAAAATCGTTAATTTAGAGTTAGCGAACCCGAGCCCTTGTGTGATTGTGAGCACATTCGTATTTTGAATTCGAGTGCGGCGACGCAAGTCACACCAAGCGTCAAATCAATCGTCACATCAAGCGTCAAATCAAATGTCACTTTGAGTGATGTGATTGATTGATGTGATTGAGTTGATTGATTGAAAGACTTACATCAAGTCACTTTATTAAAGTGACATGTGAATAGTGATGTGAGTTGTTGTAATAGTGTTTGGAGGGAAATATTTACTTTTGATTTTAATTAATCATTTACTAAATGTTTTAATATATATTTTTTGGAAAAATATATAAAGCTTTTTGGAAAAGCTTTTCAACAACACACACAACTTTCATCTCTCTCATTTTCTCTCTTCTCCTCACGCCCAAACTGAAATATGCTCACTGTTTTTGAAGCAAAATGGCGTGAATAAAAGGGAAGCAAGAGTGGTTTTTCATGGTGAGAAATCAAGTGCTAGCACACTTACGAGTCTTGCGAAGGTGGTAGGGAGGTTCGCCCATGAGCCGGGATCCGTCGGACGAGGCTTGGAGCTCTGTTTGTCATCTCAAATTTCTGTTTTTGGAGGCAGTGGACTGCTGCAGTGGCGTGAGCAAGGCAGTGGCTTTTTGGCCTTCAATCGTCTTCAAATCGACTCAACCGATCGATGTGAGTATTCCGCTATCTCCGTTGATGTGTTCACACAATGTTTTCATTGCTTGTTTGATCTTGGGACCTAGATTAATACCAACAGTACAGACTTTGACGGAACCTTATTCAAAATAAGAATTGCACTATTTAATGCATATCCCCAGAAGTAAACAGGTAGCTCAGTGTGACTCATCATAGACCTAACCATGTCCAATAAGGTTCGGTTTCTCCGTTCAGACACACCGTTTAATTTCGGTGTTGCAGGAGGAGTCCACTGTGAAAGAATACCATATTCTTTCAAGTAATCTAGAAACTCATTGCTCAAGTATTCGCTACCACGGTCCGACCGTAATGTCTTTATACTCTTACCGATCTGTTTTTCAACTTCGTGTCGAAACTCTTTGAATTTCTCAAAAGTTTCCGACTTGTGACTCATAAGATACACATAACCATAACGCGATGCTTCATCCGTAAATGTTACGAAGTATTCATATCCACCTCTAGCCTGGCTAGACATGGGCCCACATACGTCACTATGAACGAGGGATAACAGTTCGGTGGTGCGTTCACCTTTACCGCTAAAAGGTGATTTAGGCATTTTGCCTAATAAGCAAGATTCGCAGACGTCATATGAATTTGGATCAAATCCGTCCAAGTACCCACTCTTCGAAAGTGTGGATATGCGAGTCTTGTATATGTGTCACAGACGACAGTGCCACATATAAGTTTCATCTTTATTACTCATTTTAAGCCTTTTGTTTGTTATATTATATGTTTGAGATTGATTTATATTCAAAATATAAAGACCATTATTTGCATCAGCAGTGCAAATTTCTACATCACAAAACACCCTGTGTTCCTGAATATAAAAGTATACCCACATTGGGTTACCATAGATACAGAAATAATATTCCTAGTCAAACTAGGTACATAATAACAGTCATTAAGTTCAAGTACATGCCCCAGGGGCAGTTCAAAAACAAAAGTGCCAACGGCCAAAACGGCGACTGGTGCCCCATTTCCGACGCGTAGATCAATCTCCCCTGAGGCCAGTCTCCTGCTAATCCGCAGATCCTGTACATCAGTACATATCTGAGTACCAAAACCAGAATCAAAAATCCAATTTTTAAAACTAGAAATAGTCATGTTTATTTCAATAACAAACATACCTGAAGTCGGTGCCTTGCCCGCTTTAATCTCCTTCTGGAGCGCCTTGTACTCGCGGCAGTCACCTTCCAGTGACCCGTTTGCCGCACTAGAGGCAAACATCCTGAGATTTGTTCTTAGGCTTCCCAGAAGCCTTTGACGATTTGGCCTTGCCCTTTCTTTTATGCTTCTTCTTCTTCACACCTCCAGTCGCCTTGGGCCCAGCCCTCGGTGTCTGAGATGTCGAAGCAAAGTGCGCCTCACGCTTTTTACCTTTAAGTAACTCCTTCTCAGCTTTCTTGAGAATTGACAACAACTTTCCAAGAGTATCATATGTGTTCATCAAGTTATAGCTTATGATGAACTGTTTCCAAGTATCGGGGAGAGATTGCAAGATCATATCTATGGTAATCTCAGCCTCTAAGAGTATCCTCATCTCAGCCAGCTCATCTATGTCAGCAATCATCTGTTCCACATGGGACTCAACAGACATGCCTTCTGACATACGTGAACGGAAGAGCTTCTGTGTTAACTCATATCTCTTCGACCTTCGGTTAGATCGGTGAAGATCGTGCAACCTCGCCAACATGTTATAGGGATCCAAGTCCCTATTCTGTCGATGGAAATGCTGAGTCATAGAAGCAAGCATAATAGATTGAGCAGTATCATTATCATCGCTGTGAGTCTTCCAAAGCTCCAGCTCAAGTAACTGATCAGGTTTGGGCTTAGGCCCAAGAGGTGTCTGTATAGTATATAGCAGCCTCTCGGCTCCAAGGACTATCCTCATATTCATTTCCCAATCGGCAAAGTTCGTGCCCTTGAAGACATATTCGCCCATGATAATGTCTCGGACATTTCCCTTTCCTGTCATCTTGATTACGATAGTCTAACTATCTAATCAACGATATATGGGTACAGTCTAACTGTTACAAGAAAAATAACATTGTATTAGTCCAACTAATAATATAATTTTGATGAAATAATTTAAAAGCACGTAAAGCTAAGTATTGAATGAAATTGCAATTTAATACTAGCCTCCCACTATTTTTCGGCGAGCCTCTAACCCCATGTCGAGTACTCGGGAAACCCAGTTTCCTAGTGGGCTAGGATCCCGTTAAATAACACACAACTTTGACTTTGGCCAACAAGCTGTATGATATTTAACTAGGTAGATCTCGAATATCAATTAGATCTTATCCAATTCCTAGATCCGTTAGGTGGACATCCAAGTCCAAAACATATGTACAATACATATGCCAATATATCCAATATATTTGCCTAACCTTTTTTCCTCTAAATCAACTAAGCCTTGGCTTTGGCACAACAAGCTTAATGATTCCAGTTAAGCGGGACCCATTGACATGGAAAGCTTCATAATTAATGTCGATGGACAAGAAGTGATCTTGACTTTGGCCAACAAATCACGACTTGGACAAGACACCGATATGGAACAAAACTCTCATGATTCAAACACATCCGCAATTGACAAAGGTCTTGACTTTGGCCAACAAACCAATGCCAACTTTGGATCTTGAGTAAGAATCACTCAACGGAAGGAAAAACGCTTAATATGTTTTGAGGATTTTTCGCGTAAATTGGCAACCAATTTATTATCTTTGTTAAGATCTCATCATTCACCCATAAGCATGCATTTCTAAAAGCATAATAAGGCACAGAAAGTAAATTAATAACGATATACGGATGGATATTTAAACAGATGTTCCTAGAACAAATCACTTTATTTCCTCTCCCCGGCTAGCACTATTCTACTTCTACCCAATTACATAATACAATAATAGAAACCTCATTAACATTGAGGGAATTAGGTGAGAAGAGAATACAAAGAAATAATGAGAGATAAGGCTAGACACGCAAGTCTTATTTATAAATTCTAAATTTACAATAATTTCTAAAATTGCCCTTTCCCTTCTAATATCCATCTGATATACGCTATTCAAACATCACATCCATGTATTCATTCAAGCATGTTATTCATTCAAACTAATCAAATTAATTATCTTTGAATATTAGTGATCGTCCAATGTTCAAACAATGATTTGATTTGCGCGAGTCCAACTCGTTTGAGAATAAGTACTTAAAGTACGAATTCTTGAATTATATCGAACTACTCGTTAAATCTAATTTAATTCGTATTCAATACTAATTCCAATTAAATAACTACACCTTTTAATGCGCTTTAACGACTAAGATTCCAAATCTAATCTTATTGGGTCTCAAAGCCCAACTAGCATCCAATGTTCATTTAATTAAAGTCCGATGGGCTTTCAATTGATTTTATAAAGCATGGGCTTTGGTCAATATGGGTCAAACCCAATTACCAAGCCCAATTGAGGAATCACCCTCGTATGCCAAAAAATCAATTTTAGCCCATAAGGCCCAATTAAACTTTTAAAGCCCATTTATTACATTTGGACTTAATGGAATGATTTAGGCCCAATTTGGATCCAATCCAATTTGCCTAAACCAACTTGGCCCAACCAAGCCCATTATGCCCAAATATAACATTTTCAAGCCCAATTCAAAATTAAGCCCAATTAACCAAATTTTAATATTCCAAATTTTATAACTTAATTAATTAAAGTTTAATACTTCAATTAATTAACTAAATCCATATTTCCAAAATACAATTTAATTAATTAATCATGTTCTCATTTGTTCAACTTATGTCCAACATTTTTTGAATCAAAAAATCATCTCATTACATGCAAGGAAGCTCACGGCATTCTTAGGGTTTTCATGTCCGATTTCGTTTTCAATCCGATTGAGTTTTAAATCAACATTACCCAAGTGTTTTAAGTCATCCAATGATCATCAAAACAAAAAATACCATGAGTTTAGGGTAACTATAAGATTCGGCCATGCCTCATTTTTGGGGAAAAATTCATCCAATTAGTTTTTCACAAAATTGATCATAAACAACTCAAAGTCATCCATCCATAAACATGCTCAAACAAGTAATTTATTCAAAACATGCTCAAAATCAATTTACCCAAATTTTACCCTTAAATATTTCATGCTTAAACAAGGCTCCATGATACCATTGTTGGTTTCTATTGATGTCCCAAGATCATATTAAGCCATGAAATAGAAGGAATACTATAAAGAAATATGGCGGAAACACACTTACAATGATCGGATTGGATGTGATGCTCAACAAAACTTTTCCTCCAAGAAGCTCCAAGATTCGGCCAAGGGATTTTGTTGATGAAGATGATGAACAAGCTCCAAGCTTTAATGGAAATCCATGTTCTAAGATAAGCTTCCCTATCACCTTGTTTGATCCTTTGATTGTGCTAGCAAATGAAGAAAGAAAATCAAATTTTCCTTTCAATGGAGCTCACGGTTTTAGCAAGAAAAATGGAGAGAGAGAGAGAGAGTTCTGTTTTTCAATATTTGTTTTCCAAAAAACCGTATGAAAAACAATTACCAAATTTTGGTATTAGCTTTCAAAAAGTCAACAACCATTTTGGCTCCAATTTGGCATTAAATGCCCACACCAAACTCCATCATGAATAGTGACAATATGTCACTCACCAAAAAGTGACTTTGACATCTATCATAAATAAATGACAAGTGATGTGACTCGTCGGCCCCACTTAAATTCAAAATACGAGTGGGCCCGCAAACACTTCCGGGCTCGGTTTCGCTAATTCCGAATTAACGAACTTCTGTCGCGACGTAATTAAATAATTATGCCTAGCGAAATTACTATTCATGTCGCTAACGAAATAATTCTAAATTAACTCGTTTTCCCGAATTAAAATCTAATTTTAATTCCGCGTCGAAATCTAATTTCTTTTAATATATCGAATATATTATTTTGTCGATTAATTCCAAATTAATCTTTCTCTCTCTTCAAATAGTACTTTATCCAAGATAAAGCGTCTCCGCGATTAATCCCAGATTAATTGTGCTCGAATCATACATCATCGGTGAATCTTCGGGAAGTGACCCAAGAGATCCCTGGATATGTTGGCAGTAAATACGGTCGTCGGACTATCCGAACACGTGCGTACCTCGTACTACATTTTTACTGATTTACGAGACAAGGTTGGCTTCTAGCAAAGCGCCATGCCTACCCAATTCTCCAGAAATATTCTTAATGGAATATACGATCTATATCAGGCGTAGTATACCGTAGTATTGTGTATTGCGATCCAGTATCAGATGTCACGTGCAAGGCCTGGGGCTGGAATAGTGTCTGCCTCGTACGAAGCACATATCGGATATCAAGCAACTAGTCTCTTTGATTCGGATAATCATGACCTTGTCATATTATCCCGATGGTTGCAACACAATAGAGAACCAGTTCTGAATCCCTGCGTGATCATCATCTCCATATGTCTGAAGTGATATTTTCGTCTTGACATCACATCCAATACACTACGATTCTCAATAAACCCAGAAGAGGCGTACACAGAACCTGTTAAAGCCCTGGACGACCAAAACCAAAGTTTACCGATTGTCGCAAGTACTAGTGATGCAAGTCTCAGGTTAAGACCAAATACACCTACCCTGAAGCGGACTCCCATAGACACATATACATACTACCAATGGGATTTCGCGGGGTCTATCCAGAGCGAAGCTGTTTTTGTACCATCGGTAAAACACAACCTCCTATCGCACTTGCATAAGTATCAAATACTTAAATATATGAGAACTATGTCTTTATGCCCTCACAACGCGCACAAGTGCAATACTAGTCTATTCCGCATTATCGATGTCCATTCTCGATAATACTACGTCTAGGGATATTTAATGATTAAACCTTTATGGATTGATACTGTCTCATTTCATCTCAATCCGGAATTAATCATAAGGACTTTTACCATTTATATATCAAAGTAAATAAATTACAAAACGGTAAAAGGCAATTTCATTACAACATAGTTAATTTTGTACAAAAACACAATGTCTTTTACAAACAGTGACGCTATGAGTCATAACTGTCCAACAATACCTACCCTGATTCGGATTCCCATAGACACATAGTCATACTACCAATGGGACTATGTGGGGTCTATCCAGAGTGAAGTTGTTCCCGGTCCAACGGCTAACAGAACCTCCTATCACACTTGCATAAGTATCTAATACTTAAATATATGAGAACTATGTCGTTAAGCTTCCATAACTCGCACAAGTGTAATATTAGCCTATTCCGCATTATCGATGTCCAGTCTCGATAATACTACGACTATGGATATTTAATGATTAAACCTTTCATGGATAAATATTGTCTCATATCTTATTAATCCGGTACTAATCATATAGACTTTTATCATTTATATATCCAAGTAATCCAATTACAAAATGATAAAAGAGCAATTTCCTTTGTCACACAGTTAATTTATACAAAAACATCATGTCTTTTACAAATAGTGATGCTATGGGTCATAATTGTCCAACAGTGTTGTTGTTGGTTTTGATGTTAAAATTAGTTTTTAGGTGTATTGAATTGATATGAGAAAATTGGAAGTGTTTAAGATTGATTTGAAGGTTTAAATTGCTCACTGCCAATGGGATCGTCGTGATACTGACTTCTAGAGTCGCGACACTGAGCATCAGACATCCGGTCGTCGCGACTCTCACCCTTGCGCGTCGCGACTCTGGGACGTTGAGCTCTCACACATTGCTCTAGCATATTTGGGCGTCTCGACTCCCAATCCTCCGCGTCGCGACACCGAGAGTTGATGGATACTAAAACTTCATTTTCTCCATTCCAGGGTTTCCAGACTCCGATTTGGTCCCCATTTTTTTCCTACAGACTCATATCAGTATTTTATTTTCATTAAAATATTTTAAAATACACTTATCTCTAATATTCTTAGGTTAGACCCACTTTCGCTGAGCGGGGTACCAATCTGACCCTAGGAGTTCCAAAACCGCCCCAACAGAATGTTGGACAATTATGACCCATAGCGTCACTATTTGTACAGATCACGGTGTTGTTGTACAAATTAACTATGTGACAAAGGAGATTACTCTTTTATCATTTGTGATTAGATCACCAAGATATATAAATGATAGGAGGTCCCTATGATTTATTCCTGGATTGAGAATGATATGAGACAGTATCAGTCCACGAAGGATAAATCATTAAATATCCCTAGTCAGAGTATTATCGAGATTTGACATCGATAATGCGTAAAAGACTAGTATTACACTTGTGCACGTTATGAGGGCATAACGGCATAGTTCTCATATATTTGGGTATATAGGATACTCATGCAAGTGTAATAGGAGGTTGTGTTTTACCGATGGTACGGGAAACAGCTTTGCTCTGGATAGACCCCCTCGAAATTCCATTGGTAGTATGACTATGTGTCTATGGAAGTCTGAATCAGGGTAGGTGTGTATTTGGTCTTAACCTGAGACTTGCACCGCTAATACTTGCGACAATCAATATACTTTGGTTTTGGTCGTCCAGGGCTTTAACCGGTTTCTGTGTACGCCTCTTCTGGGTATATCGAGAATCGTAGTGTGTTGGGTGTGATGTCGAGATGGAAGTATCACTCCAGTCATAGTGGAGATGATGGTCACGTAGGATACGGAACTCGTTCTCTTATATGCTCGAGCTATCGGGATATTATGACTAGGTCATGTTTATCCGATTATAGAGACTAGTTACCAGAGATCCGATATGTGCTTCGTACGGGGCAGACACAATTCCAGCCTCAGGCCTAGCACGTGACATCCAATACTGGATCGAAATACCCAATACTACGTATACTACGTCTGATATAGATAACATATTCCTATAAGGATATTTTTGGAGAATTGGGTAGGCATGGTGCTTTGCTAGAAGCCAACCTTGTCTTATAAATCGGTACAAACGTAGTACTAGGTACTTACGTGTTCGGATAGTCCGACGACCGTATTTACTGTCAACATATCCGGGGATCTCATGGGTCGCTTCCCGAAGATTCACCGATGATGTATGACTCGCACTTTATTAATCTGGGATTAATTAGATGAGAGAGAAAATTAATCTAGGATTAATTACGGAGATATTTTATCTGGGATAAATATTAATTAAAGAGAGAGAACGATTAATTTGGAATTAATCGATAAAATAATATATTGGATATATTATATGAAATTGGATTTCGACGCGGAATTAAAATTAGATTTTAATTCGGGCGAACGAGTTAATTTAGAATTAATTCGTTAGCGACGTGAATAGTGATTTCGTTAGGCATAATCATTTAATTACGTCGCAACGGAAAATTCGTTAATTTGGAATTAGCAAACCTGAGCCCGGGATTGTTTGCGAGCGCATTCGCATTTCGAATTCGAGTGCGGCACGCAAGTCAAATCAAGCATCAAATCGCTAGTCGCATCAAGCGTCGAATCATTAGTCACTTTGAGTGATGTGACAACTTGTCACTTGATTTGATTGATTGATGTGATTGATGTTGGTGGTTGAAGGCATTTATTGCTTGACTTTTAAAAAAGAAAAGTTGGTATATGTTTATTTGTTTTTTGAAAACAAATATCAATTACATATTTTTCATTTCTCTCTCTTGGTTCACGGTTTTGGAGCCAACTTCTTCTCTCTCTCTCTCTCTCTCGGCAAAAACAGCTTCTTCCTCTTTTGTTTTTTTCTGGTTGGACCGAAAAAATGGAGAAGTTATGGAGATTTGTTGCAAACCTTCAAGGTGCTAGCACACATAGAGTTATCCTAAGGTGATAGGGCAGTAATTTCGTGAGCTTGGAAACCATTTTGGAAGCTTGGAGGTTGGAGACATTAATGGAGGACCATGACCGATTTTGAAGAGCAAAACAGTGAGTTTGCCGTGAGCCTTGTAGCCTCTCAAAGGGCATAAAAAGTTTGTTCTTCGTAGCATCCAATCTGTTCATTGTGAGTATGATTTCGCCATTCTCCTTTGTTGTATTCACTTGTTTCATTGCTTTAAAATGATCCTTGGGACTCAATAGAAACCCAAAACAGAAGTCATGGATGGTCAAACATAAATCGTTGACCATCGAGAAAATGATGAAGCCCACAATGCATCTGAGGCCATTTGAAGTCAATTGGGTGAAGGGGGAACCGAATGATTCGAAGATGAAACTCCCCCATGAAAGTACCATCGTGGGGGACGGTGGTATGAGTAGTTTCCTAATGAGATTCGACCTCAATAAGAGGATGCAAGTAGACATCTTAGGGGGTATCGATTTCCTTTCTGAGGCGGTGGATTTTGTCGTCAGAAGAGGACGAGGAAGCCATAGCAACAGAATGGGTTTGGGAACAGAAGCAAGAATGTCAAAAAGCAATAAGCCTCACATAGCAGAAGATGCAAGGTTTTGAATTTTCAAACTTTGAACTGGTGAAATTAACGAGGTCAATCAAATCGGTATCTATGGGACACGACGGTTGGATTCTGAAGGAAACAAATAGGCGGGCCAAAGCACCTATAAGCCCAATAAGGGCCCAGCTTCGGAGTATGTGGAACTTGGGTCACACACTTGACCTTTGAAACTTGAAATACTCAAAAGATTGTTTGTTTCTGCCATTTTATTCAAAATAATGCAAACAAAAGAGGGAATGTTTGGATGAAAATCAAGCACTTGACACATGGCCAAACGCACCACGAAAAGGATTTAGAGCCCATCGTCAAAGTTTGACCTTAGGATCTCCCTTCAGAGTCTGACTCCAGAGTCTCCCGTCAGAGTCTGACTTCGAAGCCTCTCATTAGGGTCTGAATTCAGGACCTCTTGTCAGAGTCTGAATTCAGGACCTCCCGTCTGAACGTTCGCCGTTCGCTTCATACTCACCCCCAAAAAAGGCAAGTAGGGGTCGCACGATGAGTTAGCCAAGGATGTCAACTCCTTAATTACGTGAATCTTAAAATAAGGAATCAGACAACCAAATAATTATTTTTCGTTTCTTGAAACTGGTTGACCGCCTAGAATATGGAAATTTTGAGATTCTTGGGATTGGGCCAGCTAATAAGGAATGTAAATGGGAATGTAAATGCGGTCGGTTTTAGTTCCTTGTAATGAAATATTATAAATAATAGAGGGATCTCCAGAGAAAGGGTCAATCCTTTTGGCTAATAAATAATAGAGAACACCCTGTCGATCTCTGTATTTTATTTGATTTTATTGTCCGAGAGATTTTTTGCACAAACAGAATCACAAAATTTTGTAAAGGTACCTGATGCTTACAAATAGTGGCATGCCTTGAACAATTGTTCATATACCACTTGTTTCCCCTTGCTTAATTTGGCCTTACTTTGCATCACTTGTTGGTTACGATGACACATTTCTCACTGGTTTTCCATTATTCATAAAAGGATTTAAATAGTTTATAAATTTTTTCAATATATTAGAATATTCAATTTCTTAAATTTTGAATTAATATTCTTATTATGTTTTTGCAGATCAGAACTAAAAAAAAAAAAAAAATCTTAAATTAAGCCTAGATCCTTAAAATTAACATTACAAGAAACTAATGCCCTGTAGATTACAGGCCCAACAATGACATGAAAAGAAAACTTCTTATCTTGTAGCAAAGAATATAAACATTTTATAGTTAATGGCAGAAAAGAAATGAGAAATAAACCCTGATCGCCCCATGACCACGAATCGACAGGTGGCTCTAAGATTAGGCGAATTAAGCGGTCGCATATAACACCATATTTTAAGAATATTATTTCTTTAGACATCTCCCTAATAAAACTGTAATTGATAATTATTCTAAAATTCAAAGCCTCAATTTTATAGACCCCAAATATCCTTGAGCCGCCCCTACAAGAATTAAATGAATTATTTTACAAGTTGCAAAGCTGAAACCAGTATCATTTGCC
This sequence comes from Zanthoxylum bungeanum, assembly GCA_019454045.1. Taxonomy (NCBI): domain Eukaryota; kingdom Viridiplantae; phylum Streptophyta; class Magnoliopsida; order Sapindales; family Rutaceae; genus Zanthoxylum; species Zanthoxylum bungeanum. The sequence continues at coordinate 97,222 of SKCR01036135.1, forward strand.
CAAATTCCCCAAAATGCTTAGCCTGAAATCTCATGAACTTACTTGGTTCTAAATAAGCCTTTTTTATTTTGTAAAGAATGTAAAGTAGAGGCTGCCAATAATTATCATATCAAGGCAGAGCTGGCATGGCATGGCATCTATGTAGTAGTAGTGTCCCTGTGAAGCTTTTCAATGAACATAAATCTGCCTTCCCCAGCATGTGAGGATCATGACAATTGGTAGTAACCATACTCATTGTCATTTGCTTTTTTGCCATAACAATAATGTTGGTATGGCAGTTTTAGGCTTGGAGTCAACAATGAGCCATTTATGGGCAATCCTCAATGGCTAAACTACTTCCATGTTTACCAGAAATGGGGGAAATATGAATATGGCACTAAGCATGTTCCAGAGCAAAAGATACAATGACTGTAATGTTGGCAAATTGAACAGCAACAAGCACAATTCATTAGAAGAAGAATTCCTGAAAGAAACGTGTATTTTTGGAACTGAGGAAATGGAAAACCAACATGAATCGAGATGTTTGATTGATCATTAACATCATTATTTTCATCCAGACAATCTAGGTTGACGAGGAAACTACAAGGATTTGTAACAAATGGTTTCCCACGAAGAACAAGAACATGAAGAAGCTTAAACAGTAAACCAAAATACAGAAGGGGATGGGGGGGAAGACATGATAATATTCCATACAAAGCTAGCAGCTTGTAGAACCCGATGTAATCAATCAATCAGTTCAGTATCACTAAAAGAAGTGCTGCTATATAATAATAAATCAAGACTAACCATCAGCTAACAGAACAACAATATTGAGCAAGAAAGAGAATATATAGCTCTCACAAACTACCAGTTTATTATATTACATGCTACAAATTGACTAAGTGAGAAATGACACTCACAAGAGGTTTTTTGGACAAATTCAACATAGCAAATATATATATGGCATACATATACTGGGAATACCTATCTGATAACTACATCAAAGAATAACTTGACTCTCAAAAGAGGAATCATTATATATTTAGGATACAATTATGAATTGTAACTTTACTAATAAAGCTGGAAATCAAATACTACTAGCAATCAGCTAACCCTTTTTCTTTTTTCAATTGTCTTTGTAGATTCGTTCTTATACTCTTCCATCTCCTTCAACCAAAGATCTGCAAACTCACAATGCTTCCACACCTCAAACCACGGCCCTCCACGAGTATAATGTATCGCCTTTGGAAATGTTGTGGGATCATTCACAACAACCCGGTTGTGCCCCTCAAGAAAGTTCCAAACAAACGGGATTGACCCAATTTCTTCATCCTCAAGCCACTGAAACCTATGAAGAAATGCACCCGTCTGCACGTTCACAACCTCGGGTGTCAAAACCTTGTTTTTCAGATGCCCACAATTGTACAACACCATAGAAGACCAATTCTTCCTTGGGTACACTGTTTGCACTGCCCCATCCATTTTTGTGGTCTCCTTAGGCGTATAATCATGATGCACACACATTATAGCATACTGATCATCAATCAAGTCCCTCAACTCCTTAATATCTGCCAAGTACAGAAAATCACAATCAACAAACATAGCCCACCCATCAAAACCAGCCAAGTGAGGGGTCAAGAACCGGGTGAACGAGAACTCAGTGCTCTCAGTTTGGCCTCTTTCGCGCCGATAAAGGCCACTCTTGCGAAGATCTGATTGGACAATGGGCGTGATCTCAACAGGGATGGACGATCGCTTCAAGATTGAATGACGGCAAACCCCATAAGCAAGATCTTCAAGCGGATCATAACCCACAAAAATCTTTAAGGGTTTGTCAGCTTTTGTTCCCCCATTGGCAGTCACCCCGCACACATCGCCATTACTCAAAGACATTTTAGCTAGTAAAATAGTTGTCTATAAACAGGATCTGCAGAGTTACTGGCAAAGTGTAAAGAATCAAGAAACAAAATTCAAACTTTTGTTTAGTTCCTAGAAAATAAATGGTAAGTAAAAAGAATCAGCTATTAAAAAAAGAAATATTTTTTGAGCTCAAATTAGTGAAAAATACCAGATCAAAACTTCATGGTCTCTTTATTCTTTGGATTTATCTCAACATATTCAAGAGTGTATATTCAACAACTAAATTTTTTATTAAAAAAAAAAAAAAAAAAAAAAAAAAAGACAAGCAATCATATGCATCAAATTCATTTCCACAATCAAATGAAACAGAGTAACAAACACAACAGATCAGTATAATTACATCATTCGAAATAAAAAATAAATTGAATAATGAAGAGAAAGAGAGGGTACCTGGGCAAAAGTAAATGTGGATCTTGAAGAAGAAGAATTATGAGGGCATTGAAGAAAAAAAAGATTGGGGTTGGACTTAATTGGAATATTATGAGACTGATTCAGTGAAAGAGCGGGAATTCAGCGGTGCCGATGACGCGTCGTTTTGATCGAATAAGCGGATTATAATCTGACGTCGTTTCATTGGAATAATAGCGCGGGCAAATTTGTAATATTGAAACAACACGTGCCCTTACGTAGCTGTATTAAGCTGGACCAAAGGGATAAATTTGATTTGACTTTTGACGTTCAAGGAGCCGCCCCGGGAAACGTCCGGATTTATGTTGCGTTTGATCGGGGAGAGTTGAAGGTGAGCTGAGAAAATAGATTTAGGAGATATTCATTTTTTTATTTGGTTGAATTTTAATGAGGTATATGAGTGTGAGTTTCGATATTTTATTTTTTTCATGTGCCAATAAGAAATTCTCCTCGAATATGTGGTATTGCTATTAGTCTATTACTACCATTGGGAGAATAACATACTTATTGGAAATTATCAAATAATTATTTACTTGATTAAGTTTTACCGTCATATATAATTTATTAAACTTGAAATGGCGTTCTAACGAAATACAATTTCGGAAATTTCAACTTTGCGCAATTCTAGTATTTTAGCCATAACGTTTTATTCCGATATCATATTGAGATGATTGAAGTTCCAGATTAAAGAAGACTTAAAAATCTACAACTTTGACATTCATATAAATTTCGAATTCAGAAGTTTTCATGACCGAAATTGATGAATAATCGGAAAGTGTGTTATGTATAATTATTAAAGTCATTATCAAAAACAAAAAAATGGAAAATGACAATTTACAATTGTCAAACTTCCACCGTTGCATATTTGGTGGAGGATTTGGTGTCATGTTTAGTGTCATGTTTGGTGGCATGTTTGGCGGAGAAATTGGTGGAAACCTTTATATTTGCCTATAAATATCAAGCCAAACTTTGTGAATTTTTCATGCTTTCTTTGGGGGATTTCTCCATGAAAACCTAAAAAAAAAGTGTCTTTCATGTTTATTTAAGTTTTCTTGTATTTTCTCTTTATTATTTAATAAATTTTTGTGTGTTTTTAATTACATCATGAGTTGTAATCTCTTTTTGCTGGAGTCTGTGGTGAAACTTTTAATATAATAATTTAAATTTACTCCCTTAATTTAAATAAGTAATTTGAATTAATTATTTACCGCCTATATGGCCGATTTTACATTATTGGATAGATGACATTCACCACCTATATGGTCGGCTTTAATATAATTAATTCAAGAAATGATTAATTGATAATGGAGTAATCTATATTTGAAGTACTAAAAGTGAAACCTCTAACTCCAACATTTTCTTTTATTGTTGTAATTTTCTTTACTTTTTAATTTTTTGTTATGTTATTCTGTTTAACTATGCATTTTGTAATTTTATGTATGTTTTATAACTAAACATATTATCTAGGGTTATGATGAATTCCAATATCATTGGTTTATAAGTTGGTTTAACACCATATGACTCATTTATTTATTGAGTCTTAGTCTTAATGATTCTTGTTAACTGTCCACTAATAAGATTGATATGGTAAACTTAAAATGAACTTGACGAAGGGATTTTAGGTTTCAGCCGTAGACTAAATAGCTCATGATCTCACCTTAGGGTAGATATCTCTAAGGTAGATTTCCTTTCAGGATAGACATATACCTGTCAGGTGGGGGTAGCCACAATTGGAACTTAATCTTAATGAATTCAGGTAATTTGGTTAATATAGACATATGATTAATTGAATTACTTTGGGTGTTTGCATCTGACCGTCGACAGAGGTTTTTGCATATTTTCGTGTTCCAGGTTAATAAACTGATATATTGCACAAACATAAGATAATCATTTCATCTTTAAAAGATAAGGGAAGGATTCACAACCCTAGATAGTTTTATAATATTGATTTTTCCTTTAATTTACATTCGCACTGTTTTAATTACTTGTCTTTAGTTTAAGATCACCATCCAATCAACAATCAATCTATTAGATACTTGTAAATATTTAGCTTAATAAATTGATAGCCTAGGTATTAAGTCCTCGTGAGATCGATACATTTTATACTACTTGAGCGATACGTGCGGTTTCATTACGTGTGTGTTTATACATCGATCAGTTTGGCCTAGTTTTTTAAGTTGAAAATTTTTTTTTCTCTTTCACAAGTTTTCCATGGCCGAAACCCATCTCCATGAAAGCACCCAAAAATTTGTTTGGAGAAACAAGGAAGAAAGTGAAGAAATTCAAGAAAATGTTTAAGGAATTTAGGAGATTTGGAGGTAATCTTCATAACTCTTAAACGTATAAAACTTGTTTCTTGTTCTTGAGCATCTAGACAAGTTCTAGGGTTTCTTCCTTTTTTTATATTTTGGGGCTTTTTGATTTGGAGGATGGATTTGGAGGCTAGATACATATGTGAAGTTGGATTGAATAATATTAGTGTAATATTAGTTTAATTTTGTCATTTGATGACTTGTTGTCATTCTAAAGTGTTATGACCACTCTTGTAACTCCTAGAATTGTTCTTGATTTCTTCATTTGTGGTTACTTTGGTTGGTGTAATTATTAATATGATTAATGTTGAGAAATTTGGATTTAAAGCATGAAAAATGATATTTTTAGTTACCAAATCAGATCTGGAATTTCTATGATTTTGGTGATGAAAAGTATGTTGTATAAATGTATTGGATGTGTTTTGGGCATTGGAACAATTGTCGGAAATTGTTTCGGAGTTGAAATATACGAAAACGATGAAAAACAGCATTACCGGGTGAGTTTCGGGATTACCGGGTGTCCGCTGTCCAAACAGTGAATTGGTCACTGTTCAGGCAGCCCATGAACTTCCCAAGTACTATTAGAACTGACATGGGTAGCCCTCATGTGTATTTGTTGGTCGGTTCGGACAAAAACGTGTTTTATGCCATTTTGCGGAAAAACGTTTTCGTAAAGGTTTCACGATGTTTCTAACCTATTTACGTTGTTATTTGATATGAAATAAATATGTTTAGGTGAAATATGAATGAATTATTCATATTGGATATTGAATAATTTATTTGGTAACTTTAAAAATTTTAAAGTTACGTTTTCTCCCGAACCGCGAGCTTCTGTTGCGCCCGCGCTAATATCCCCAAAAAATGGTATCAGAGCAAGTCTGATCCTTAATCCATTACATTTGTCATGCTTGATATATGATATATAATCCAATTTTGATATTTGCACATGCATGTAATTTAGATATTTCTTAACTTTTTGGTTCTACGCTAACGGAAAACATAACAGAGATTTAATAGTTAAGTTAAGTTATGTTTTCCCAGGTAGAATTAAACTGTTGAGAAATTGATCTAAATTAAAATCTACATTTGATGTAGAGTAAAACCCTTTTTAGGAATATCCCCCCTTAAATAGGGCATTAAAGTAACTAGTATTAGGAATACTTGTTTCTTGGTCTGTCTTGTTAGTACGGATGCAAATGTTTTCTTGATGTTGTAGTTGTATCGTGCCAACGTTGTGCAGTTATGGCTGATGGTAGTTCATTTGCGCCGGTAGAACTTATATGATAAGAGACAAATTCAAGTGAAAGTGGAAATCTTGAACGTGTCAAAGTTGTCAGGACTACATCGATAGCTTGAGTTTGTCACTGACAAGTGAAGCCTTGATATGTCTCCTTGTGAACGTGCCAAAGCTGTCAAAACGAGAAACGGTCAGGACCAAAATCAGGAGTCACAGTGAGTGTGATTGACAATGAGTTGTCTACCTGTGAATATATGTAGGCGAGAACGTGCCAAAGCTGTGAGTCAAAATATATTCATGGGGTCCACTTCTCACTATGGAATTCAATTTAATTATTGGATTCCCGTTTTTCGTTGGGGATTACGGTATTATGTAAAGTAGTGGGAGGCACTGCTGGGTTAAAAATCCATAACTAAGGCAGTGTGTAATATTATGGAAATTGGCGCTTATGTTTCATTTATTCTATTGTGTATATAGAATTAAACTTCCAATCCACTGCATGCGTATTTTATATATATGTTTTCTGACTTTCCTTATGGTTGCAGATTTCTATAATAGGTTCTAGATTAATAGTAGGCTTGGATATTATTATATTGGTCATAACCATCGAGAAATGTTGTTCTGATTTTCTTGAAAAATCAAGATGGTTGGTGACTTAGTTGCTAAGTCACATTAGGTAATCTAAATAGATATCCGTTTTAGGATATAATAGTCTAAAGAGAATAGTTTCTTGTGTAGTAAGAATTGACGTGAATTAGCTCATGTCTTGAGATTCTTGACTGGCATTAAGAAAATCTCTTTTGGTATTTGTTTATCTAATAATGACGTTTCTTGGCTTTAGTTACCTTTAGAGGTAATGTGTCTGACACAGTTTGGTAATCAATTATTTGCAATTGTTGTGAATAGTTGAAGGTAAATTATAAAGCTAAAGAAAAGATTTGTGTATAGTTATGTGTAGAGAATATTGATTCTCACAATACGACAACTATATGTATTGGATACCAGATCTCCCGTCTAGTTATTTAAAATAGTGTTTAATGATTGTTTTTTGATATTTGATATCAGAACTTGCGACTATTGTATGGTTACTTGTTCTTTATAAACAATTGTTACATATTTTAATATGACTAATAGTGTTATTAATATAGAGATAAACATTAAGAAAAATATTCGGTTAACTAAATAATTTAGAACAATATTTTATGAGATTTTATCACTTAAGCATTATATGCTTATTATGTATGGTAAATGATGGTCTGCTACGAGATCACACCACATATCCTTATCCATTTAATGAATATTGTATTCAGGAAGTGATTAAATCTCATTTAACTAATTATCGTCATTGGACCACAGATTTATTAAACTAATACATTGGATGTATGTAGTTTAATGAATTATAAATTGCCTTGGATAGTTTTCTTTACTTCATAACTTAGTTAATGAGTAGTCATGACTTAGTTAAAACGCGAATAGAATATTTTGACTGGTTCAAAGATATTCGATTTGAAGTTTTGAAAACTGTATCTTTAAAATTCATCATGAATCTTTGAATAGTTCAAAGATGTTTGATACGATCAAACATATGAATTTATGGTAAGTAGTTCTAAGATTATTCAATGAATGCGATTCTTGCTCAATATTATTCTTCTACGATTCCATCGTGATGGAATTTGTCAGTGGGAGAAATCGAATCTTATATAATTTGATTCGTTTGATATTGAGTGTTACCGAATTAGTTTCAATACTCTTGGGGATATGCTCCAGTAACACTAACTCATCTTTTTAATTAATGTTCCATTAGTTTCTACAGTTATGTATATGATATGTATAAGTAGAAAATTCAAATCTTGAAAAGTTTGAGATTTGAATCTTTCTTTTGTATAATGGTTATATAATTGAAAAGTACTTGAGCCTTGAAGGTACAATTAAAAGTTTATCATTTATTCTATTTAATAGAATATTGTATTCTATTTGATAGAATATATTTTCTACGATTCCGAGTAATAAAATTATTTTATTACTTATTGTGTAACATCAGATGTTGACCATTGTAGAAAAGACTTGACTTATTGAAGTTAAATGTGAAAGTGATAAACTATAACTGGAACTACATAATTAATAAGATGAAAAGACCTTTAGAAAGCTTCCATATAAGTCCAATAGGATGTTAGAATCATTAGTGTAGTATTTGATACTTAATGGTTCTACGGTTTTCTTATCGAAGAAAATTATTCTATAACTTATAGTGGGAGTGATATTTGATATCGATTCCGGAAGTTAGCATTGAATCATAGATTTAAGATTGTTCATAGCTTACTAGAATCAAGTTTGGAACTTGATTGATATGTCGTTATGAATTGTTCATAAAATGTGTAAATTATTAGTGCAGCAAAAGCAATGTGAGCTTATTAAAGATTTGACCTTTATAGTATGACAGTGAGAAATGTTATACTCAGCAATCTATTGTAGATTCTGAGGAAACTTGTCTCTAGTCACACTAATTGAACAATTAAGGATCTGTTGGTTAATGTTGATATTAAACTATGTATTTTACCTAAGAATACAAAGTGACGTTCCTGGATGGTTTCTTCGAATAAGAGATCCATTGTGATTTATTTTCTTGAAGAATTCGTTCTGGAATGGCCCTGGAGTTTGTATTCTGCTAAGATCACAGTATGATAGACCAGCTTCTAGAGCCTATTGTAGACTCGAATGAGCTTTCTAGAAATATGTGTTCTCTAATTTTGATAATAGTCAGATTGTCTGATTTTATTAAAGCATATAGAATACATATATGATAGTAAGGTTAGTGGGAGCGTACATATTTCTTTCTAGTGTTATATATCTTAACGACATTATCATTATTAATGTAATAATGATATGTTTGTAAGGTAAAAGATTTACCTAAGTCTTCTTTTCTCCATGAAATCAGTTGGAGTAGTCTCTGTTATATTTGATATAAGGTTTCATATATGATATAAAACTAAGAGACTTGTGAGATACCCTCATTAGTCGTGCATTAGATATGATCTAATAAATGACACAGCAAGACTATATGTGTGACAGTTAGTATAACTGTTTGATAATTAGTGTCTCTTGTATATAATATTCTTTTTTCATAGAGGATGAATCCTTTGTTGAAAATGAAATTGATTAGAATGTCTAGTCAATCTCATACATCATAGGATGATGGCACAATGAATACTATATTATGTGTGATTAATGATTTTAATTTAATTGTAATTGTTACGAGCTATTTTGATATGATGTAGACCATAGGATGAGTCTTAAAACAAGTTCTTTGTTATCCTTGAGATATTAAGAATGAGTTTCTTATTCATGGAGAATATAATCTGCAACCATTAGAGTTAGATTAGTTTTGAGTCTAATTATGATGTTAGACAGTCTACGTTATATAAAGTCAGAAAAGATGCAGTGTGTCACAGTTGATTCTACTGTATTAGTGGAATTATTTGTAACTTATGAAGTATTGACTTATGAAGTTGCATAGTGACTTTTAAGATTAGAAGTTTTGATATTAGTGTTGTGCTTGCGGTTGTCTGCATAGTATTTAGGAATTGATCCTTACATATATAGACATCTCAGTAGCTATAGCACAATATTGATGTCGCATCTGAGTCATATTGATGTAAAACTTAAGTTATACAATATATGAATGATGTTGGCTAAGGGAAACGATTGGGTTTGTTGGACAAACTCAATATGTTATAGCGGGCTTACTTCTTGTTGCATACCTCTTGAGTGCTAGGTCAGCTCTTGAGGACCATGCGTATGTAATACATATTTATATGTGTATATGATACCATGGATTGGCACTAGATCAAGTGGGAGAAATTGTTAGGGTTGGTGCTCGAAGTGCCAATCCGGATCGTATTTATGTCTGATTCATGAATACAAACAATTCCTTTTTCCATTATATTACTTATATATGGTAGTATTTCTTGTTTTTATATACATATTCAATCTAATTACGATTAGATTGAAACTAAATATGATTTAGTAAAATGTATATATTAGACAAAGATCTGATAATATATTTATAGTGTGCAGTTATAAAGTAGTTTGTAATTGACATTGGGAAATATCACTACTAGAAGTATATTATCAAATAAAGTTCCTGGTCAAGATTTACTGACACGGGTCGGTTAGTAAAATCCGTTGAGACCAGTGCAGGTCGTATATCGAGACTTGGTTTGATGGTTTATCCCAATGAACAATGAGTCTTGGGAGACTCGTATAAACGTGTAGGTGTTTATTTGATAAACACTGAACGACTCACCGAAGATTTCCTAATAGATGATACACCAACGTCAATATGAATCTTCTCGGGTCGAGTAGCATATTGGTCATTCGACTTGAGATACCATTATGGATATATGAGATATCCTCCACACTTTGATGGCAAACACGTCACTGATCTATTTAGATCAGTCATTTGCATGTTTGTTGGGTGTGGACTAATACTCATGATATCATGTGAGTATCAGATAGAATCCGCCAGTCCTGTGTACATGGCATATGTATAATGTACGTATTTGCGATCTAGTAAATCCATGGCCGTGGTATACTTCGGAAGCGAGTTTCGAGTGTTATTTAGATATCGTAAATTTAAAATTCGACTATATTATACCTTATGGATTTGACGTTCTTATCTATATCTCCGGTATAATATTGATAGCATGTGACATAAGGATTATATGTATGCAATGACCTCGACTTGTATAGTTTAGCAAGATTATTCGTGATCGTCATAATTCATGAGTAGGTGAATTATGGACATGAAATTGGATTCCATGACGGATAAACCTAAACTTAGAGAGTCTCATAATATGAAGTGTACTCGTTGAGCACTTGGGCAACGCGTTATGAATAATACTGATTATTCATAATACTTCACTGAATTAAATGAGTTAATTTGACTCGTTTAAACGATTAAACAAAAATACATGCATTGGGGGCATTTCGGTCAATTATAATTAATGTGTATTTGTATTTGATACAAAATTTGATTTGATACATATTAATTAATTGTCAAATGAGATTTTGACACATGCCATTAATATATGTATTTGTTATTTAATGTAAATAAATAAATATATATATATATATAATAATTGTAGGCACAGAAATCGGCGACGCTGTTCTAGGCTCGCGGCCTAGTTGGGAGTACGGAATAGCCCGCGGGGGAACTAAACCGGAGAAATAACATGGAGTTGCCACCCGGTGTGAACCGGGAAAATGTGATTTAAGGCCGCACTCACCCCTCGCAAGGGAAGACCTCAAACTGTTGGGTTCGGAATGGTCCCTTACTTAATGTCACTTGTATTGATGTGATTTGTGCAATATCTCAACCGAATCTACGCAACATGCTTAAGAACAACCTATATCTAGTTCATGTTTATAAAGATAAATCCTATGTCTAAGTTTGCATGCTTGAAAAGTAGGTTATCACCACGGCAAACACACAATAACACACGGTAATCTCATACTTTAATTATATAATACGGAAAACAAATAACAACCTAAACATAATGCAAATCCCAACGCAAAATATTCTAACCATGCTTAAAAATAAACAACTAAATCATACTTAAATAATAAATAACATATTAGACTAAATCATGCTCAAATACAAAGTTTGGATGAAACGAAATACGTGTGTCTCATAAGTAGTACATGGCATTGTATCCCGAGTATAAACTGCACTACCGTCCATTCGGATTCGGCTACTGAATTTATGTCCGGGTTTCCATCCGATATACCACAAAAGAGAACACATATTCCGCTCATCCGGAATTCACATCATGCCTCAATAAATGACTCTCATGCGATAATATATTGAAATAAATAAAAGGAACGAAAGATAATAAATAAAGAAGGTGCCCTCAGGTCTAACCTCTTTTATTGTCTCTCGAAAGCGCGTTACACGGCCGTCGGAAAGGTTGATGTTCTGCAACTTTTCTGGTTCAGTAATCCAACGTTTTTCCCCCATGTTTCACTGTTTGAGCTGTTATTTTCACTCCGTATCGCTACTGTTTCTAGTCACGAATTAGGCTTGCTGTTTTACGGTTTAGTGGATTGTTTTCTGGGGTATTTTGGGGACTATTTTAGGGACTTTTTCGGGGGCTGTATTTGGGTTATTTTAGGGACTGTGTGTGCGTGTAGGGCTGTGTGTACGTGAGTTTGGTTAGTGTACTGGGCTATGTGTGCGTGAGTGAATGGCAGTGTGTGCGTAGAGTTAGAGGGCTGCTAGCAAGGTGTCTGTGCGTGTGTGAGAGGGCTTCTAGCAAGGTGTGTATGTGAGTGGCGTGCAGTCTGGTTGAGGGTAGGGCTTTGTTGCTGAAAGTTTATGTGTGTGCTTGAAGGTGGCGTGAATCAGTTTATTGCTTATGTGATGGGCTGTGAGTGTTGAATGAAGAGAGGGATTGCAATGTCAGTTTTTGGGGACGTGAGCGTGTGTCCTGAGTGCAGGTCTAGGGTTTTGACATGTGCATACGAGAGTGAAGGGCTGTAGTGGGAGCTATGTGTGAAGGTTGAGGCTTGTTACGTGAATGGCTTTTTGTGTGATGAGTGATTATGAGTGAAGGGTGTTGGGTTAGGGTTTGTGACGTTGGATCAATTGAGGGGCTATGTGTGTGCTGCTTAAGCGTTGAAGGTGTTGAGGGCAGATGACGTGCTTGGTTGAGTGGCTTTATGGTTGAGGGCTACATGGATGTGCTGTGGGTAGTAACGTGAAGAAGGCAGTGGCTGATTTTAGGCGTTAAGGTTGACTGAGATTGTGGTTTAGGCGTGAGGGGTTTGATGAAGTGAAATGGTTGAGTGGCTGTGAGGGGTTTATAGGCGTGACTGGCTGAGTTATTTTCTTTGTGTTTTTCATGAAGATGAGCTAGGGTCTCTAAGGTTGGGTTAATGGTCATTTTTATAGGCAAATGAGGGGTAATCCTTGTGCGAATAGGGAAATGATTTGTGTATTAATGGGGATATATTTTAATTGGTTTGTTATAAGGAAATGATTTATGTAATTTAGGAAGATGATTTATTTAGTTTAGGAAGAGATTTATTTAATTCATTTAATTTGGTCATGTGATTTATTAAATTAGGAAGGTGATTTAATTAGATTTATTTTATTTATTTAATTTAGGAATGAGATTTGTTTTGATTTAATTGGATTTGATTTAATTTAATTTTTGACATGTGTTTTAAATGTTTTAATTATTATTGGATGTGATTTAATGGGCTTGGGCTAGGTGGGCTTGTGGCTTTGGTTTTGGGCTAGGGATGTGTTTTAAAACAGAGGTCCAACAAGCGAACCCGCAGCTACTCCAGCGAATTAAATCCAACAAAAATGTCAATTCTTGACTCTTCCCTTCCGACGTCCGTTTCCCGCAGCTTCCAAAATTAAAGAGGTAGTGTCTCCATGAGAGACTCATCATTGAGACTTATATGCAAAAATGCAGTGCCTACCGTCGCCCCCACTTTGAAGGGACTTGTGCAGTGTGTGACAATGACAATCCTATCAAAGTTATGCAATGCATTTTTACTTACTTGGCTCGCCAGCTGCCACCTGACTTGCCTGCTGCTTTGAACTGAGTTGATCTGGTGGTCCATTTTCGAACTGTGCTCTATTTTTGGAGCGCCATTTTCTGCATCTGTTGTGTGTGCTCCATTTTTGGAGCGCCATTTTCGGCATCTGTCATGTGTGCTCCATTTTTGGAGCGCCATTTTCGGCATCTGTCATGTGTGCTCCATTTTGGAGCGCCATTTTCGGCATCTTGTTGTGTGTGCTCTATTTTGGAGCGCCATTTTTGGCATCTGTTGTGTGTGTTCCATTTTTGGAGCGTCATTTTCGGCATCTGTTGTGTATACTCCATTTTGGAGCGCCATTTTCGGCATCTGATGTGGTAGTGGTCCATTTCTGAACCGTGCTGTGTGAGAATATGGCTCATTTTTGAACCGTTACTTGATGAGATGGTCTTTGCCGCTACAAACCTGCGAATACAAAATAAAAATTGCATGTATATGATATGTATGCATGTATGCATGGATATGTTTCCTATTCTGATGGGTTAGGCCTTCCTTGGTCCATTTCCGAACCGTGCTCCATTTTCAGAGTGCCATTTTCGGCGTCTGATGTGATAGTGGTGAATTTCCGAACCGTGCTCCATTTTCGGAGTGCCATTTTTGACGTCTGATGTGATAGTGGTCCATTTCCGAACCATGCTCCATTTTCGGAGTGCCATTTTCGGCGTCTGATGTGATAGTGGTCCATTTCTGAATCGTGCTCCATTTTCGGAGTGCCATTTTCCTGCAAAAGTCTTTGGTCGCCCCCTGGGCCTGCTCATAGTTCCTTTCTGTCGATTCTCTCTTGGTGATTGCTCAGTTTCCTTTAGTCTTATTGCTCAAGTTCTCGATAAATCCCTTATTCGCGGGGTGGTTGACTGGTCGCCCCCAGACTCGATTTAACTTTTTGCTATTCGTTGCTTGCACTTGGCCAAAGTAGATCATGTGATGTGACGTTCCAAAACTGCTGATGATCTGGGCCTCGACCCTAGGACTCATCCCCAAACCTGATACCGATGCTGATGTGGGCCTCAACCCTAGGACTCGTCCCAAAACTGATACTGATGTGGGCCTCGCCCCCAAACTGATACTGATGTGGACCTCGCCCCATACTGATACTTATGCGGGCCTCGCCCCAGACTGATACTGATGCGAGCCTCGCCCCCAAACCGATACTGATGCGGGCCTCGCCCCCAAACTGATACCGATGTGGGCCTCGCCCCAGACTAATACTGATGTGGGCCCCAGACTAATTGAGATTAATATATGATACCCGTGGATTGGCACTAGAGCAAGTGGGAGATTGTTGGGGTTGGTGCTCAGAGCACCCATCCGGACCGTATTTATGTCTGTTCATGAATACGAACATCCCTTATTCCCGCCTATTGCTTATTTATGGTGCAGCCCCTCTTGTTCTTATATACGTATTCGATCTGATTACGATTAGATTGAAACTAAATGTGGTTTAGTGATATGTATATATTAGACAAAGGCCCGATAATATATAATGCAGTACACAGTTACAAAGTTAGTTTGTAATTGACATTGAGAAGTATCACTGCTATATGAATATTATCAAACATTGTTCCTGGTCAAGATTTGCTAACACGGGTCGGTTAGTCAAATCTGTTGAGACCAGTACATGTCGTATATCGAGACTTGGTCCGATGGTTTATCCCATGAACCATGAGTCTATGGAGACTCGTATAGACGTGTAGGTGTTTATAGTGGATAAACTCTGAACGGCTCACCGAAGATTCTTAATGGATGGTACACAACAACGTCAATAAGAATCTTCTCGGGTTGAGTAGCATAGTGGTCCTTCGACTTGAGACACCACTGTGGATGTATGAGACATCCTCCACACTTAGATGGCAGTCACGTCACCGATCTATTTAGATCAGACCTCCGCCTGTTCGTTGGGTGTGGATCGATCCTCAGGATATCCTGTGTGTGTCAAGAAAGGATCCGTCAGTTCTGTGTACAGAGCATAGGTAGTCCATATATATTTAGCAGTCTGTTAAATCTGTGGCCACAGTATACTTCGGAAGTAAGTTCCGATTGTTATTTAGAGATTGCTAATAGATACGTCGACGAGATAATACCTATAGAGATTTGACGTTCACATCTATATCTTTGGGATTATCTGGATACCTGTGACGGAGGGATTATACGTATGCAATGACCTCGACCTGTATGATTCAGCTAGTTTATCCGTGATCGTCATAATCTACGGTGGATAGATTATAGACATGAAATTGGATTTCGTGACGGATTACCTGAATCTAGAGAGTCTCAATAATGAAAACATACTCGTAGAGCACTAGAGCAACATTTATGAATAATGATGATTATTTATAAATCGTTTAATCGTTAAACGAAAAATACATGCGAAAGGGCCGAACCGTCATTTCCTAATTAATGTGCATTTGTATTTAATATATGATATATTAAATACACATTAATAAATAGTCAAATAAAGGTATTTGACATATATCATCAATATAGTATTTGAGATATTTAAAGTAATATAATACATATATTTGATATATTTGTATTTAATTAATTATTTAATTATTAATTATTAAATGATTAATATAATTAAAATAAATATATCACCAAATGATAAGTTAGGAAATGGAAATGATTATAAATGTAAATGTTTGACTTTACATTAAAGGAAAAGGTTGTCAAATTGATTTTGACTTCTTAAGATATTTGTTCAAAATTGTTTGAAAAATAAAAATATCTTTTCCTTATTTCTTTATAATTTCGGCCATAACACTTAAATATAAGAGTTATATTTTTCTTAGTTGCATTGTTGACTTAATTAAATATCTAATAAAGTGTTATTTGGATATTTATGCAAGTTGACCAAATGTAAAGTGGAATGAAATTGAATTGCAAAAATTGTATTTGGCTAGGTAATTTCGGCCAAGGCAAATGTTGTCTAAGTATATATTGTTTTTCATTTCATTTCATTCTTAACCTAATACACTTTAAAGAAAAACTCCATTAAAGGAAGCAAATGAAGCTTGTGAGAAAGAAAGAAGAAATCAAAGAAAGCTTGGATTTAGTAAGTTTTTCCAACTTGCTATTAGAAAGGAAAATGTTCCTTAGGATTTAGGCTTAACATATGATGTTCTTAGGTTATTTATTTCTTTATTCTTGTGTTTTTGTTGATGTAAGTTTTGATGGAAGTGAAAGAGTTCAATTAAAGGTCCCAAGGATCACAATCATCATCACACAAAAACCGCATATGAACACATCAAAGGAGGTGCGGAATATACTCACATTGAATTTCGGTTTTGATGAATGAAGAACAAGGTGCGATTTGCCTCCCTCCAAGCTCGGCAATGGCTTCTGGAACTGCAGTGAACGCACGGTGGTGACTGGTTCGGCTTCCTCCATGTTCGGCCATTGATGAGCACCATTGAAGCTCAAAGCTTCAAGCTTTCCAAGCTCATGAAGACACTTCCCTATCACCTATGTATCACTCAAGGTGTGCTAGCACTTATCATCTTCCTTGCATCTCCATTTTCTCGGTGAAACAAAAAAAAATGAGAAGAAAGAAACGGCAGTGAAGCCGTGAGATACAGAAGAAGAAAAAGAGAGGGAAGAGAGAAACCGTACATCTTTGCATGTAAGAGAGAGAGGACCGAATATATGTAAAAAGGGAAAAGAAAAAGTAATATATATTTATTCATTTATTTTCCAAAAACAAATAAAACATATATATATTCCAAACCTTTTCATATTCCATCACTTTTACTTTTAACTTTAGTCATATCACATCACTTTTCACATCACATCTATTCACTTTAATAAAGTGACATATTGTCAAGTCACATCACTCAAAGTGACAATTGATTTGACGATTGACGCGACTAGCGATTTGACGCTTGATGTGACTCGCGTGCCGCGCTCGAATTCGAAATGCGAATGCGCTCGCAATCACTCTCGGGCTCGGGTTCGCTAATTCCAAATTAACGAATTTTCCGTCGCGTCGTAATTAAGTGATTACGCCCAGCGAAATCATTATTCACGTCGCTAACGAATTAATTCTAAATTAATTCGTTCGCCCGAATTAAAATCTAATTTTAATTCCGCGTCGAAATCCAATTTCTAATAATATATCGAATATATTATTTTATCGATTAATTCCAAATTAATCGTTCTCTCTCTTTTATTAATATTTTATCCCAGATAAAATATCTCCGTAATTAATCCCAGATTAATTTTCTCTCTCATCGAATTAATCCCAGATTAATTCTATCTCTCTCTTCTAATTAATCCCAGATTAATCAAAGTGCGAGTAATACGTCATCGGTGAATCTTCAGGAAGCGACCCATGAGATCTACGGATATGTTGGCAGTAAATACGATCGTCGGACTGTCCGAACACGTAAGTACCTCGTACTACGTTTATATCGATTTACAAGACAAGGTTGGCTTCTAGCAAAGCGCCATGCCTACCCAATTCTCCAGAAATATTCTTACAGGAATATATAGATCTGTATCAAGCGTAGTATACCGTAGTATTGTGTATATTGGCCCAGTATGGATAATCACGTGCTAGGCCTGGGGCTGGATAAGTGTCTGCCCCGTACGAAGCACATGTCGGATGTCTGGTAACTAGTCTCTATAATCGGATATACATGACCTTGTCATAATATCCCGATGGCCGCGCAGCACTTAAGAGCACTAATACCGTATCCTGCGTGACATCATCTCCAATATGACTGAAGTGATACTTCCATCTTGACATCACACCCAATACTCTACGACTCTCTGATAAACCCAGAAGTGGTGTACACAGAACCGGTTAAAGCCCCCTACCACCAAGACCAAAGTTTATCGATTATCGTAAGTATTAGCGGTGCAAGTCTCAGGTTAAGACTATACACACCTACCTTGATTTCGGCCTCCCATAGACACATAGTCATAATACCAATGGGATTCCGAGGGGTCTATCCAGAGCGAAGCTGTTTCCCGTACCATCGGTGAAACACGACCTCCTATCGCACTTGCATAAGTATCCAACACTTATATATATGAGAACTATGCCGTTGTGCCCTCACAAACGTGCACAAGTGCAATACTAGCCTATTCCGCATTATCGATGTCCAGTCTCGATAATACTACGGCTAGGGATATTTAATGATTAAACCTTCGGGGACTGATACTGTCTCATATCATTCTCAGTCCAGGTACTAATCATGGGGACCTCTCTTCATTTATATATCTATGGTGATCTAATCACAAATGATGAGAGTGCAATTTCTTTGTCACATAGTTAATTTGCTACAACAACACAATGATCTGTGCAAATAGTGACGCTATGGGTCATTTTGTCCAACAATCTCCCACTTGGCACATAGCCAGTCACTCAAGTGTCCCACACCTGAACTATGTACGGTTCGCTCAAATTGCTGAGGAAAGGTTTTCGTCAGCGGATTTGCTTAATTATCGTCTGACGCGATTTACACGATCATCACATCGCCACGATGTATGATCCGAACGAATCAGATGATATAGAAGTATATATCTGGATCGTCGATGAGACCTTTAATTCTTTAGCCTGTGCTGACGCCTAGCTCAGCTGCTAACAGAATTATATCTAATCTAATTAGATTTATTATCGATCCAAATGGCTTCTATTGCTGCCTCAGCTGCAGCAGCATAATCCGCATTTGTTGTTAATTCGGCAACAGTTATCTTGCTCGGAAGATTTCCAGCTCACTGTCCCAGTGTTCAAACTTTATAGTACCGCAGTATTTACCGGTTTGGAAACTTGCAACAGTGATCCCAGTCACTTCAAGTTCTCCATCTCCATAGTTTAAGACAACATCTTTAGTTCTCTCAGATACTAACAGATGTTCTTTAATCTTCAATCCAGTGACTATCACTTGGATTGACCCGATAGTGACTCCATATGCTCAAAGCGTATGAGACACCAATACAAGTACATTTTAAATGTACAATTTCCCAGAGAGTGTTACCAACTCCAAATCTAGCCCAGTAGATCTTTATTCCTTGAATTAAGGTTGTTACTCCCCAGAATTCTACGGAGAATTTCTTATGAAAGCCAAGCTTTCACCGATTGTTTTATGGGAATTTCATTGTCAGTGCCCTCTCCCACTAACCTCCTTATATACACAAGAATTATTTCGTTTTGAGTCAAATCATAAACTATTATGATTATTTCAAAACGTCAGTTCCAAGAACCCTATGCTTGCTTCAATCCAAACATGGATTGAATAATCCGCAAACCTTGTTTGTCGGTTATACAAAATCGTCAGAATGTTGTAAACATTCTCCAAAAGGTTTCCTTTTCAGGAAAGCGATTTTGATTTGTAACTGACATATTTCATAAATGAAATATACAGTTATCAACAAGCATCTTCAAAATGGATTTACCATGGCAACAGGTAAAAGGTTGAACCGTTATTAACACAATGTTGATAACGATACCTTTCCGTCAAAAGCCTAGCTTTGTACGTTGGTATGTTGCTATCCATGTATGTCTTCCTTGAAGACGTACAATGTACCAATAGGCACAATGCTTTGTGGTACAACAACTAGTATCCATAATAGTCGTTATACATGGAATCCATTTCGGACTCATGGCACTTTGCCATAACAGGGAGTCGATACCTCGTATCACTTCCTCAAAACGTAGTCGGTGGATATACCTTCATAAGATTGACATCTTAATGAGGTTAGATCAGAAACCCATACCCTAGGTTGTTTTCTGACTCTATCCGATCTACCCGATTTCTTGTGTATTTGAAGATTAATGGTACAGATTCATCATAGATGAATTGTTTGTGTTCCATTAAGGACTTCATGCTTTGAATAGTATTACTCCGATTTTCATCGAGTATCACTATCCTCCCACTGACCACTGCATATCGGTATTCCTCTCAGGAAAACCGCATGGTGAGCAACAATCACATTGTTCTCATGTGGGATTTATAAGTACTATACTTATGGTTTCCCTTAGGATAACCTATATTGGCACTAATCCAATTTGGGTTCTTAGTTTGGTATCATCCAAACTTTATGCCTGGCATACCCAAATTATCAGGAATGAGAAACCTCGTTTCTTTCCTGTTCATATCCTATATGATATCTGTCAAACAGATTTACATGGAACCTTATTCTAAATAAGTTTTGCACTGTTAATACATATCCTGTTGAAGGAAACAGTAGCTCAGAGCGACTCGCGAAAAACCTAATCATGTCCAACAAAACTTGGTTTTTAGTTCTGACACACCGTCAATTGACGTGTTTCGGAGAAGTCCTCATATGAAAGAATACCGTACTCTTTCATGTACGTATGAAACTTACTGCTTAAGTATTTACCATACGGTCTTACCGTAGCGGGATAATACTACAGCCGATCTGTTTGTATACTTCGTGTCGAAACTCAAAGTTTCGTATTTGTGTTCTTCAAAAGAAACACATAACCATAACGAGATGCCACATCCGTTAAGGTCACGAAATATTCATGTTCACATCTAGCCTAGTTAGATATGGGCCCACTAACTTCACCATGAATAGGGCTAACAGATCGGTGGCACTTACACTATTACCAAGTAAATAGTATTTTAAGTACTTTACCTAATAAACTAGATTCGCAGACCTTATTTGAATAGTCAAATCAGTCCTAGTATCCACTCTTCAAAAGTGTGGATATACGAGTCTAATTAAATTGTGTCCTAGACAACAATGCCACAAATAAGTCTCTATTGATCAAATCAATTTGAGGTATTTATTTGTCAATTATGCTTTTCAATATTTCACAAGCCTTTGGCCAAGCCTGGGTTTCGGAATATCGAAACGATATGCACCTTGTGCAACATGCCCAATTGCAAACTTTGACTTTACATGAATAGTCAATTAATTCTCCAAGAATTATAAATTGCAATTTTAATACTTCTTAAATCCAAAATTAGATTTATGACAAGTATATTAAATTAAGCATTAAAGTCATCATCACATAAATCTTCCAAAGATTTTATGTTCTACTATTTGCTTAATTTTGGGCGTAACGTATAATAAGTTATTTTATCAAATAAAGTAACCTATTATTTATTCCCAATTTGAAAATTAAATCATTTAAAATATTTTAATCCCAGATTATATTTTAAATATCCAACTTTTCAATTTCTTATCTTGATTACAATAGTCCAACTATTTAATCAACGATTAGTGGTACTATATATTATAATGATTATAATAGTCCAACTATATAATCAAATATAATCCAAATTAATTAACCTCAATTACATTGATTACTATAATCCAATTATAAAATCAACTGTAAACTGAAATTAATTAATTCAAATATATTGATTAATATAATCCAATTATATATAATCAAATATAATACAGTCCAACTGTTTATTAAAACAACAATTTAAATATTAGTCCAACTAACATTTAATATTACGACGAAATAATTTAAATGAGCGCGTTTATGGCGAGTAATTGAACGAATGTTGCAAATTCAATACTTGCCTCCCACTATTTTTCGTCGAGCCTCTAACCCTCTGTCGAGTACTCGGGAAACCGTGTTTCCTAGTGGGCTAGGATCCCGTTAAAGTATCATACAATCCTGACTTTGGTCAATAAAAAATTGTATGATAATTAACAAGGTAGATGTCGAAGATCAATTGGATCCAATCCAACTCCTAGATCCAGTAGGTGGACATCCAAGTCCGAAACATATATCTAATATATGCCTATATATCGAATATATACCCTACCCGTTTCCTCTGAATCAACTAGGCCTTGGCTTTGGCCAAAAACAAACCTAGTGATCCCAGTCAAGCGTGGACCCATTGACAGGGAAGCTTCGTAATCAAATGTCTATGGACAAGAAGTGGTCTTGACTTTGGTCAAAAACAAACCACAACTTGGACACGACACCGATATATAACAAAGCCTCGTGATTAAAGCACATCTTTGACTGACAAGGGCTTGACTTTGGTCAAAAACAACCCCTGACATTCTCCGATCTTGAGCAAGAATCACTCAATGGAAGGAAATGATGCTTGATATTTAACGAGGGTTTTTCGCGTGCAAATTGGCTACCAATTTAATTATCTTTGTTAAGGTCTCATCATCATACACCCTTAAACATGCATTCTAAATACATAATAAAGCGTATATGAAAATAAATAATAATGATATGCTGATGGATACTTTACATTGATCCTAGATCAAATCTCTCACTTCTCTCTCCCGCTAGCACTTGTATTATTTCTACCCGTTTCACTACACTTCTAAAGAAACCTCTTTTACATGGAGGGGAATAGGTGAGAAGAGAATACAAAGAAATAAGAGATAAGGCTGGACACGCAGGTCCAATTTAATAAATCAAATTTATTACAATTTCCAAAATCGCCCAACCCGACTAATATCCATCCGATATACATTATTCAAACATCACAACCATGTATTCATACAAGCATGTTATCAATCAATCAATCAAATTAATTAGTCTTGATTATTAGTGATCATCCAATGTTCAAACAAAGATTTGATTTTGTTCGAGTCAAACTCGTATTGCAAACACGTACTCAAAGTACAATTTCTACGAATTAAATTAAATTACATAATTAAATCCAATTTAATACGTATTTAATTCTAATTCATTATTTAATTCTAAATTAAATATTACACTTTATTAACGAACCTTTACGACTTAAATTCCAAATTTAATCACAACGGGTCTCAAAGCCCGATTAACATCTAATGTTTTATTTAATTAAAGTCCAATGGGCTTTTAATTAATTTCTATAGGCGTGGACTTTTGGTCAACTCGGGTCAAACCGAACAACCAAAATCCAATCCGGGAGTTACCCCATAAGCCTTTAAATTAATTTTGGCCCATTAGGCCCAATTAAATAATTAAGGTCCATTAAATCATAATTGGACCTTTTGGATTCGGTTTTGGGCCTAATTGGATCCAACCAATTTTGCCTAAATCCAACTTTGTTACAACAAAGCCCAAAAGCCCAATTACAACCTAACAAGCCCAATTTCCAAAATCAAGCCCAAATTAATTAACTCATAAAATTCCAAATTTCACAATTAATTAACCTAAGTGTAATTCACAATCAATTACCCAATTAACATTTCTAAAATATCAATTAGCCTAATTAATCATGCACTTTAACAACCAAATAGTGTCCAACACAATTCAATTAAAATCAAACCCAATTAACATGCTATCAAGTCTCGGCAATTAGGGGTTTTTCAATTCGATTCGGTTTCAATCCAATTGAGTCCACAATCTTAATTCCCAAATCAATTCAATTCATCCAATGAATTAAAACAAAAAATCACAATGAATTTCATGTTCTTAAGATTCGGCCAAGCCACTTTAAAAGGGAAAAATGTTCCAAATCAAAATTCAATCCAATTGAACTTCAAAACAACATTAACCAATTGTTTTAAGTCATCCAATGATCAAACAAAACAAAATTACCAAGACATTAGGGTTCTTCCAATTTTCGGCCAAGCCTCCAATTTGGGGAAAATTGAATCCAATCCAATTTCATGGAATTGATCACACACAATCTCAATTAAACAAGTTCTAAGCATACTTAAACATCCAATTCAATTAAAACATGCTTAAACACATTTTACCCAATTTCAAGTTTCATTTCAACCTAAAGAATTGGGGAAAATTGATCTAATCCAATTTTCTTGAAATTGATCATGCACAACTTCAATTCAACCTCATTCAAGCATAATGCATCAAACAATTCAACCAAATCATGCCTAAATCGAGTTTACCCAAATTAAAGTTTTGACAAAAATAAGCAAATTGGGGAAAATCAATCCAATCAATTTTTTATTAAATTGATTACATACAACTCAAATTCAATCATATATAATCATTCTCAAACAATCAATTAGACAGAATCAAGCTAAAATCAAAAAGCCCCAAATTTGCTCAAGAACCCTAATTCGGTTTTCATGCAATAATAGCTCTGATACCATTGAAAGAGTTCAATTAAAGGTCCCAAGGATCACAAATCATGCACAAAAACCGCATATGAACACATCAAAGGAGGTGCGGAATATACTCACATTGAATTTCGGTTTTGATGAATGAAGAACAAGGTGCGATTTTGCCTCCCTCCAAGCTCGGCAATGGCTTCTGGAACTGCAGTGAACGCACGGTGGTGACTGGTTCGGCTTCCTCCATGTTCGGCCATTGATGAGCACCATTGAAGCTCAAAGCTTCAAGCTTTCCAAGCTCATGAAGACACTTCCCTATCACCTATGTATCACTCAAGGTGTGCTAGCACTTATCATCTTCCTTGCATCTCCATTTTCTCGGTGAAACCAAAAAAAATGAAGAAGAAACGGCAGTGAAGCCGTGAGATGCAGAAGAAGAAAAAGAGAGGGAAGAGAGAAACCGTACATCTTTGCATGTAAGAGAGAGAGGACCGAATATATGTAAAAAGGGAAAAGAAAAAGTAATATATATTTATTCATTTATTTTCCAAAAACAAATAAAACATATATATATTCCAAACCTTTTCATATTCCATCACTTTTACTTTTAACTTTAAGTCATATCACATCACTTTTCACATCACATCTATTCACTTTAATAAAGTGACATATTGTCAAGTCACATCACTCAAAGTGACAATTGATTTGACGATTGACGCGACTAGCGATTTGACGCTTGATGTGACTCGCGTGCCGCGCTCGAATTCGAAATGCGAATGCGCTCGCAATCACTCTCGGGCTCGGGTTCGCTAATTCCAAATTAACGAATTTTCCGTCGCGTCGTAATTAAGTGATTACGCCCAGCGAAATCATTATTCACGTCGCTAACGAATTAATTCTAAATTAATTCGTTCGCCCGAATTAAAATCTAATTTTAATTCCGCGTCGAAATCCAATTTCTAATAATATATCGAATATATTATTTTATCGATTAATTCCAAATTAATCGTTCTCTCTCTTTTATTAATATTTTATCCCAGATAAAATATCTCCGTAATT
Source organism: Zanthoxylum bungeanum (assembly GCA_019454045.1). Lineage (NCBI taxonomy): Eukaryota > Viridiplantae > Streptophyta > Magnoliopsida > Sapindales > Rutaceae > Zanthoxylum > Zanthoxylum bungeanum. The sequence goes on from SKCR01036135.1 coordinate 122,701, forward strand.
AATCCCAGATTAATTTCTCTCTCATCGAATTAATCCCAGATTAATTCTATCTCTCTCTTCTAATTAATCCCAGATTAATCAAAGTGCGAGTAATACGTCATCGGTGAATCTTCAGGAAGCGACCCATGAGATCTACGGATATGTTGGCAGTAAATACGATCGTCGGACTGTCCGAACACGTAAGTACCTCGTACTACGTTTATATCGATTTACAAGACAAGGTTGGCTTCTAGCAAAGCGCCATGCCTACCCAATTCTCCAGAAATATTCTTACAGGAATATATAGATCTGTATCAAGCGTAGTATACCGTAGTATGTGTATATTGGCCCAGTATCGGATAATCACGTGCTAGGCCTGGGGCTGGATAAGTGTCTGCCCCGTACGAAGCACATGTCGGATGTCTGGTAACTAGTCTCTATAATCGGATATACATGACCTTGTCATAATATCCCGATGGCCGCGCAGCACTTAAGAGCACTAATACCGTATCCTGCGTGACATCATCTCCAATATGACTGAAGTGATACTTCCATCTTGACATCACACCCAATACTCTACGACTCTCTGATAAACCCAGAAGTGGTGTACACAGAACCGGTTAAAGCCCCTACCACCAAGACCAAAGTTTATCGATTATCGTAAGTATTAGCGGTGCAAGTCTCAGGTTAAGACTATACACACCTACCTTGATTTCGGCCTCCCATAGACACATAGTCATAATACCAATGGGATTCCGAGGGGTCTATCCAGAGCGAAGCTGTTTCCCATACCATCGGTGAAACACGACCTCCTTTCGCACTTGCATAAGTATCCAACACTTATATATATGAGAACTATGCCGTTGTGCCCTCACAACGTGCACAAGTGCAATACTAGCCTATTCCGCATTATCGATGTCCAGTCTCGATAATACTACGGCTAGGGATATTTAATGATTAAACCTTCGGGGACTGATATTGTCTCATATCATTCTCAGTCCAGGTACTAATCATGGGGACCTCTCTTCATTTATATATCTATGGTGATCTAATCACAAATGATGAGAGTGCAATTTCTTTGTCACATAGTTAATTGCTACACAACACAATGATCTGTGCAAATAGTGACGCTATGGTCATTTGTCCAACAGGAAGTGTTGAGCATGTATGTGAAGGAAGGAAGTTGTGACTATTGTAGTTATAAGCTTTCTTTTAAGGTTTTGGAAACCTTGTTGCTAATCTAGAGTTGTTGACCCACTCTTAGATGACCTAGATTTGATCTTGAGTTGTTTCATTTGTTGAGACTTTGATTGGATGGAAGAAACATGATTAAAGTAATTGATTTAACCAATTTGGTCTAATTTGTCCAATTTGAAGAAATTGAAAAATTAGGGTTCATGACCAATTCCAAATTGGGGTTTTCATATATGTTGTGCATTTGGATGTTTATATGATGCATATAAAGTTTCATGTTCATTGGATTACATCTTGATGTGTTTTGATGCATGAAATGACAAAATGCACACTTTGGCTCCAAGGTGGTGCATTCGGCCAAGAGTTGGAAATTTGGGGATTTGGTTGCTTTTGGTGTTTGATGTTTTGAACATGCTAATTTCATCTTAGAAATGATTTAGAATCATTCAAAATTGATTAGATCAATTTCGGACTAAAATGGACAAAATACCAATTAAGGGTAATTCGGTAAATTCACTTGAATATGATTCATTTGAATTTTATTTCATAATTTGATTATTGGATAATTAAATAAATATGTTTATTTAATTAATCCGAGAAAAAGTTTTGAAATCGGAAGATACGATCTTCCGCCGCTTCCGCTGCGTTACCGGATTTAGCCCCTAAAACCCCTACAAAATGGTATCAGAGCGAGTCTGATTCTAGGCCTCCATAAATGATTAGCTTGTTTTATTCAATGTTTAATCATGTTTTCTTGACTTTATACATGCATGTTATAATCTAATTTGATTAGATTTAGGGTGTATGACACTTAATGGAATATCCCCGCTTAATAAGGTTTTAAAGTAACTAGTATTTGGAATACTTGTTTCTTGGTCCGTCTTGTCAATACGGTTTATAAATCTTTTCGTTGACTACATCCGAGACCGTGCCTCTGCTGTGAGGGTGTAGCTGATAGAAATTTATTTATGCCGAATGTATATTAGATACTAGATAAATTCAAGCGAAAGCGGAATCCTGAACGTGCCCTAGCTGTCAGGGTTACGCAAGTAACTTGAGTTTATCATTGACAAGTTTAACCTTGGTACGTCTCCTTGTGGGCCTGCCTTCGCAGCGACAACGAGAAACGGCCAGGACCGGAACCTTGGAGTCACTAGTGAGTGATTGACAATTAGTTGTCTACCTGTGAATATACGTCGGCGAGACCGTGCCTCTGCTGTGAGTCGAAATATATTCATGGGGTCCTCTTCCCATTATGGAATTCGATTTAATTATTGAATTCTCGTCTTTCCGTTGGGGATTACGGCATTACGTAAAAATAGTGGGAGGCACTGCTAAGTTTAAAATATTCCATAACTTAGGCAGTGTATGTTATTATGGAAATTGCCGCTTGTTTGTTTCCTTATTCTATAGTAGATAGAATTAAACTTTTATTTACTGCACACATATTTGATATGTTATCTGACTAGACTCTTGGTTGCAGTTATTCTAGAATAGGTTCTAGATACTAATAGACTAGGATATTATTAGATTAGTCTAAACCATCGGGAACTGTTGTTCCGATTTTCTTAAAAAATAAAGATGGTTAATGACTTAGTTTCTAAGTCATGATAGATAATCTAGATAGATATCCCCTTTAGGATATAATACTTTAGAGACAATAGTTTCTTATGCAGTAAGAATTGACTTGAATTAGTTCATGTCTCGAGATTCTTGACTGGCATTTAGAAAGCCCTATTAGGTATTTGTTTATCTAGTAATGACGTTTCTAAGCTTTAATTACCTTTAGAGGTAATGTGTCTGACACAATTTGCTAATCAGTTATTTACAATTGTTGTGAATAGTTGAATGCAAATAGTAAAGCTAAAGAAAGGAGATGCGTATATTTGTGTATAGAAAATATCGATTTTCACAATACTACAACTATAGGTATTGGATACCAGATCTTCCGTCTAGTTATTTGAAATATTGGTTAACGATTGTTTTGATATTTGATATCGGAACTTGCGACTATTGGATAGTCACTTGTTCTTTATAAACAATTGTTACATATTTTATAATAACTAGTAGTGTCATTGACGTAGAGATAAACATTAAGAAAAATTATTCGGTAAAGTAAATAATTTAGAACGGTGCTTTATGGGTTTAATCACTTAAGCATTGGATGCTTATTCCGTATGGTGAAGGATGGTTTGATACTAGATCACACCACACATCCTTATCCATTTAATGAATATTGTATTCAGGAAAGTGATTAAGATCTCGTTTAACCAATGATTGTCATTGGACCACCAGATTTATTTAACTGATACATTGGATGTATGTAGTTTAGTTTAATAATAATAATGCTTAAGGTAGTTTATTTCGTAACTTTAGTTGATGAATTGTCATAACTTAGTTACGTGTTTCTGAAGGAACACATATTGAAAGTCTTGAAAGTATCAAGTACTTTCAATCCGTTCTGATGAAACGTAGATTGAACATTTTTGACTTGTTCAAATATATTCAATCTAAAGGTTTTAGAGAATTCTATCCTCAAAATTCATAACATGTCTTTGAACTGTTCAAAGATCTTTGATACGATCAAACGTATGAATTTAAAGCAATTAGTTCTAAGGTTATTTAGTGAATATGATTCATATTCAATATTATTCTTCCACGATTCCATCTTGATGGAATTGAGTAGTGGGAGCAATCGAATCTTATATGATTTGATTCGTTTGATATTGAATGTTACCGAATTAGTTTCAATACTCTTGGGGTTATACTCCAGTAACACTAATTCATCTCTTTAATTAATGTTCCATTATTTCTACAGTTGCATATATGATATGTATAGGTAGAAAATTTGAATCTTGAAAAGTTTGAGATTTCAATCTTTCTTTTATATAATAGTTATATAATGGAAATTACTTACACCTCGGAGGTATAAGTAAAAGTTTATCGTTTATTCTGTTTAATAGAATATTGTATTCTATTTAATAGAATATCTTTCCTACGATTCTAAGTAATAAAATCGTTTTATTACTTGGTGTGTAACATCAGATGTTAACTATTGTAGAAAAGACTTGACTTATTGAAGTCAAATGTGAGAATGATAAATTATAAATGGAACTATGTAATTAATAAGATGAAACAACCCTTATACATCTTCCGTACAAGTCCAATAGGATAACAGAATCATTCACGAGTATTTGATACTTAATGGTTCCGTTGTTTTCTTATTGAAGAAAAATTATCCTATAACTTATAATGGAAGCGATATTTGATATCGATTCTGGAAGTTCACCATTGAACCATAGATCTAAGATTGTTCATAGCTTACTACGATCAAGTTTTGAACTTGATTACGCTTTCATTATGAATTAGTTCATGATATGTGCTAATTGTTTGCGCAGCGAAAGCAATGTGAGCTTATTAAAGGTTTGACCTTTACAGTATGACAGTGAGAAAAGTTATACTCAGCAATCTATTGTAGATTCTGAGAAAACTTATCTCTAGTCACACTAATTGAACAATTAAAGATATATTGGTTAATGTTGATAATAAACTGTATATTTTAGCTAAAGAATGCAAAGTGGCGTTTTTGGATGACTTATTCAGATAAGAGATCAGTTGTGATTTCCTTATTTGAAGAGTTCATTCTGAAATGGCCCTAGAGTTTGTGTTCTGCTGAGATCGCAGTTTAGTGTGCTAGCTTATAGAGCCTATTGTAGACTCGGATAAGTCTTCCAGAAATATGTGTTCTCTATTTTTGATATCGTCAATTGTCTGATCTTGTCAAAGTATATAGAATACATATGTGATAAAAGGGTTAGTGGGAGCGTACAAATTACTTTCTAGTGTTATATATCTTAACAAACATTATCATTATTATAGTAATAATGAGATGTTTGTGAGGTAAAAGTTTACCTAAGTCTTCTTTACTCCGTGAAAACAGTGGGAGTAGTCTCTGTTATATACGATATAAAGTTTTATATAAGATATAAAACCAAGAGACTTGTGAGATACTCCTATTAGTCGTACATTAGATATGATCTAATGAAGGACATAACAAGGCTATCTGTATGACAGTTAGTATAACTGTTCGACAGTTATTGTGTGTCTTATACATAGTATTCATCTTTCGTAAAGGATGATTCCTTTTTCGAAAGAGATATTGATTAGAATGTCTAAACAATATTATGTATCATTTGATGATGACATAATGAATACTTTATTATGTGCGATTATCGATGTCGATTTAATCGTAATTGTTACGAGTTATTTTGACATCCTATAGACCATATGATGGATCTTGAAACACGTTCTTTGTGATCTTTGAGATATTAAGAACGAGTTTCTAATTCATGGAGAATATAGTCTGCAACCATTAGGGTCATATTAGTTTTGAGACTAATTATGACGTTAGACAGTCTACGTCATAAAGAGTCACAAAAGATGCAGTGGGAGTGTCACGAAGGATTCTACTTTTATAGTGGAATTAAATGCAACTTATGAAGTATTGACTTATGAAGTTGCATAGTGACCTTATAAAATAGAAGTTTTGAATTGTTATTGTGCTTGCGGTTGTCTTCATAGTATTTTGGATTTGATCCTTAATACTTGGACAACTCAGTAGCTGTAGCACAATACTGATGTAGCATCAGAGTCATATTAATGTATAATCTAGATTCTACAAAATATGAATGATGCTGACTATGGGAAACGATGGAGTTTGTTTGACAAACTCAATATGTCATAGCGGACTTGTTTTTGTTGCCTACCTCTTAAGTACTGGGTGAGCTTTTGAGGGCCATGTGCATACGATGCACATTGAGATTGTATATGATACCGTGGATTGGCACTAGAGCAAGTGGGAGAAATTGTTGGGGTTGGTGCTCAGAGCGCCAATCCGGACCGTATTTATGTCTGATTCATGAATACGAACATCCCCTTATTCCATAATATTACTTATTTATGGTTGCACCTCTTGTTCTTATATACGTATTCGATCTGATTACGATTAGATTGAAACTAAATGTGGTTTAGTGATATGTATATATTAGACAAAGGCCCGATAATATATAATGCAGTACACAGTTACAAAGTTAGTTTGTAATTGACATTGGGAAGTGTCACTGCTATATGAATATTATCAAACATAGTTCCTGGTCAAGATTTGCTAACACGGGTCGGTTAGTCAAATCCGTTGAGACCAGTACATGTCGTATATCGAGACTTGGTCCGATGGTTTATCCCAATGAACCATGAGTCTATGGAGACTCGTATAGACGTGTAGGTGTTTATAGTGGATAAACACTGAACGGCTCACCGAAGATTCTTAATGGATGGTACACCAACGTCAATAAGAATCTTCTCGGGTTGAGTAGCATAGTGGTCCTTCGACTTGAGACACCACTGTGGATGTATGAGACATCCTCCACACTTAGATGGCAGTCACGTCACCGATCTATTTAGATCAGACCTCCGCCTGTTCGTTGGGTGTGGATCGATCCTCAGGATATCCTGTGTGTGTCAAGATAGGATCCGTCAGTTCTGTGTACAGAGCATAGGTAGTCCATATATATTAAGCAGTCTGTTAAATCTGTGGCCACAGTATACATCGGAAGTAAGTTCCGAGTGTTATTTAGAGATTGCTAATAGATACGTCGACGAGATAATACCTATAGAGATTTGACGTTTACATCTATATCTCTGGGATTATCTGGATACCTGTGACGGAGGGATTATACGTATGCAATGACCTCGACCTGTATGATTCAGCTAGTTTATCCGTGATCGTCATAATCTACGGGTGGATAGATTATGGACATGAAATTGGATTTCGTGACGGATATACCTGAATCTAGAGAGTCTCAATAATGAAACATACTCGTAGAGCACTAGAGCAACATTTATGAATAATGATGATTATTTATAAATCGTTTAATCGTTAAACGAAAAATACATGCGAACGGGCCGAACCGTCATTTCCTAATTAATGTGTTTGTATTTAATATATGATATTATTAAATACACATTAATAAATAGTCAAATAAAGGTATTTGACATATATCATCAATATATGTATTTGAGATATTTAAAGTAAATATAATACATATATTTGATATATTTGTATTTAATTAATTATTTAATTATTTAATTGTTAAATGATTAATATAATTAAAATATAAATATATCACCAAATGATAAAGTTAGGAAATGATTATAAGTGTAAATGTTTGACTTTACATTAAAGGAAAAGGTTGTCAAATTGATTTTGACTTCTTAAGATATTTGTTCAAAATTGTTTGAAAAATAAAATATCTTTTTCCTTTATTTCTTTATAATTTCGGCCACCATAACATTAAATATAAGAGTTATATTTTTCTTAGTTGCATTTGTTGACTTAATTAAATATCTAATAAAGTGTTATTAAGATATTTATGCAAGTTGACCAATGTAAAGTGAAATGAAATTGAAATTGCAAAACTTGTATTTGCCTAGGTAATTTCGGCCAAGGCAAATGTTGTCTAAGTATATATTGTTTTTCATTTCATTTCATTTTAACCTAATACACTTTAAAGAAAAACTCCATTAATGGAAGCAAAGGAAGCTTGTGAGAAAGAAAGAAGAAATCAAAGAAAGCTTGGATTTTAGTAAGTTTTTCCAACTTGCTATTAGAAAGGAAAATGTTCCTTAGGATCTAGGCTTTAACATATGATGTTCTTAGGTTATTTCTTTCTTTATTCCTTGTGTTTTTGTTGATGGAAGTTTTGATGGAAGTGTTGAGCATGTATGATGAAGGAAGGTTGTGACTATTGTAGTTATAAGCTTTCTTTTAAGGTTTTGGAAACCTTGTTGCTAATCTAGAGTTGTTGACCCACTCTTAGATGACCTAGATTTGATCTTGAGTTGTTTCATTGTGTTGAGACTTTGATTGGATGGAAGAAACATGATTAAAGTAATTGATTTAACCAATTTGGTCTAATTTGTCCAATTTGAAGAAATTGAAAAATTAGGGTTCATGACCAATTCCAAATTTGGGGATTTTCATATATGTTGTGCATTTGGATGTGTATATGATGCATATAAAGTTTCATGTTCATTGGATTACATCTTGATGTGTTTTGCAAAATGACCACACTTGGCACCAAGGTGGTGCATTCGGCCAGAAGTTGGAAATTTGGGGATTTTGGTTGCTTTTGGTGTTTTGATGTTTTGAACATGCTAAGTTCATCTTAGAAATGATTTAGAATCATTCAAAATTGATTAGATCAATTTCGGACTAAAATGGACAAAATACCAATATAAGGGTAATTCGGTAAATTCACTTGAATATGATTCATTGAATTTTATTTCATAATTTGATTATTGGATAATTAAATAAATATGTTTATTTAATTAATCCGAGAAAAAGTTTTGAAATCGGAAGATACGATCTTCCGCCGCTTCCGCTGCGTTACCGGATTTAGCCCCTAAAACCCCAACAGTGTGACTAACTGTCAAATTGATTCCTATGTAAATTTCCCAGCGGGGGGGCTGTGTATCGAACCTCTTCTTAAATTACCCAAGCCTCTTAGGCTCTTTATCGCCTTGGTGACAGGCTAAACAACAAGACTCCAAATTAGTCTGTCACAAGTGAGCTGCGGGTAACTGATTATTTGGTTCTTCACAGAGTTTTCCTTATAGAAAGGTAGTTGAATGAAGGAAGACACCAAACATTTACCTAGCCTTAATAATGCCTTGATTAAACCCCTTTCAACCCACGGTAGACACGGTTAATTTAAAGCACAAATCTCACAAACATCAACAAGACATTATTTCGGGGCCGATCTCTATCCCCGGTGGAGTCGCCAGACTGTAGGACAAAGAAATCGGTGATGCAAGTTCTAGGCTCGCGGCATGGCATAGTTAGGTGTACGGAATAGCCCGCAGGGGAACTAAACCAGAGAAATAACATGGAGTCGCCACCCGGTGTGTGAAGGGGAAAATGTTATTTAAGGCCGCACTCACCCCTCGCAAAGGAAGACCTCAAACCGTTGGGTTCGGAATGGTCTCTTACTTAATGTCACTTGTAATGATGTGATTTGTGCAATATCTCAACCGAATCTACGCAACATGCTTAAGAACAACCTATATAGTTCATGTTTATAAAGATAAAATCCTATGTCTAAGTTTGCATGCTTGAAAAGTAGGTTATCACCACGGCAAACAACACACAATAACACACGGTAATCTCATACTTTCATCATATAATACGGAAAGCAAATAACAACCTAAACAAACATAATGCAAATCCCAACGCAAAATATTCTAACCATGCTTAAAAATAAACAATTTAAATCATACTTAAATAATAAATAACATACTAGACTAAATCATGCTCAAATACAAAGAGTGGATGAAACGAAATACGTGTGTCTCTTAAGTAGTACGTGGCATTGTATCCCGAGTACAAACCGCACTACCATCCATTCGGATTCGGCTACTGAATTTACGTCCGGGTTTCCATCCGATATTCCACAAAAGAGAACACATATTCTGCTCATCCGGTATTCACATCATGCCTCAATAAACGACTCTCATGCGATAATATATTGAAATAAATAAAAGGAACGAAAGATAATAAATAAAGAAGGTGCCCTAATGTCTAACCTTTTTTGTCATCTCTCGAAAGCGTGTTACACGGCCGTCGGAAAGGTTGATGTTCCGTAACCTTTCTGGTTCACTAATCCAACGTTTTTTCCTCGCTGTTTGAGCTGCAGTTTTCACTCCGTTTCGCTGCTGTTTCTGGTCACGAATTAGGCTTGCTGTTTTGTGGTTTAGTGGACTATTTTCTGGGGTATTTTGGGGACTGTTTTAGAGACTGTTTCAGGGGCTGTATTTGGGTTATTTTAGGGACTGTGTGTGCGTGTAGGCTGTGTGTGTAGGGATGTGTGTGCGTGAGTTTGGTTAGTGTACTGGGCTGGTGTGTGTGCGTGAGTGAATGGCAGTGTGTGCGTGGGAGTTAGAGGGCTGCTAGCAAGGGTGATGTGCATGTGTGAGAGGGCTGCTAGCAAGGGTGTGTATGTGAGTGGCGTGCAGTCTGGTTGAGGGTAGGGCTTTGTTGCTGAAAGTTTATGTGTGTGCTTGAAGGTGGCGTGAATCAGTTTATTGCTTACGTGATGGGCTGTGGTGTTGTTGAATGAATAGAGGGGTTGCGATGTCAGTTTTGGGGGACGTGAGTGTGTAACCTGAGTGCATGTCTAGGGTTTTGACATGTGCATGCGAGAGTGAAGGGCTGTTGTAGTGGGAGCTATGTGTGAAGGTTGAGGCTTGTTACGTGAATGGCTTTTTGTGTGATGAGTGATTATGCGTGAAGGGTGTTGGGTTAGGGTTTGTGACGTTGGATCAATTGAGGGGCTATGTGTGCGCTGCTTAAGCGTCGAAGGTGTTGAGGGCAGATGACGTGCGTGGTTGAGTGGCTTTATGGTTGAGGGCTACGTGGATGTGCTGTGGGTAGTAACGTGAAGAAGGCAGTGGCTGATTTTAGGCGTTAAGGTTGACTGAGATTGTGGTTTAGGCGTGAGGGGTTTAATGAAGTGAAATGGCTGAGTGGCTGTGAGGGGTGTATAGGCGTGAGTGGCTGAGTTATTTTCTTTGTGTTTTCGTGAAGATGAGCTAGGGTCTCTAAGGTTGGGTTAAAGGTCTTTTTATAGGCAAATGAGGGGTAATCCTTGTGCGAATAGGGAAATGATTTGTGTATTAATGGGGATATCTTTTAATTGTTTGTTATAAGGAAATGATTTATTTAATTTAGGAAGATGATTTATTTAGTTTAGGAAATGGATTTATTAATTCATTAATTTGGTCATGTGATTTATTTAAATTAGGAAGGTGATTTAATTAGATTATTTTATTTATTAATTAGGAATGATATTGTTTTTATTTAATTGGATTTGATTTAATTTGATTTGATTTAATTTAATTTTTGACATGTGTTTAAATGTTTTAATTATTATTGGATGTGATTTAATGGGCTTGGGCTAGGTGGGCTTGTGGCTTTGGTTTTGGGCTAGGGATGTGTTTTAAAACAGAGGTCCAACAAGCGAACCCGCAGCTACTCCAGCGAATTAAATCCAACAAAAATGTCAATTCTTGACGCGTCCCTTCCGACGTCCGTTCCCGCGGCTTTCCACAATTAAAGAGGTAGTGTCTCCATGCGAGATCATCATTGAGACTTATATGCAAAAATGCAGTGCCTACAATAATAATTACATTAATTAATTATTTAGGTATTTAAATGTTAAGTATCTAGATAATTAAATTATGTCAATATTACATAATTGTTATGCAATATGTTGATTATTATGGTTTAATGTGGCATGATTCTTAAGCTTAAAGTTTAGAAATTGGATTTGTTAACTAAAGCTTTTATTATTTAATTTGATTAAAATACACAAATGACCAAAATACCCCTCCAAAGTCGGTTTGGCCTAGTCTTTTAAGTTGAAAATTTATTTTCTATTTCACAAGCTTGCCATGGCCGAAACCCATCTCCATGAAAAGCACCCAAAATTTGTTTGAAGAAACAAGGAAGAAAGTGAAGAAATTCAAAAAAAAAAAAATTAAGGAATTTAGGAAATTTGGAGGTAATCTTCATAACTCTTAAACTTAGAAACCTTGTTTCTTGTTCTTGAGCATCTCGACAATTTCTAGGGTTTCTTCCTTTCTTATATTTTGGGCCTTTTTGATTTGGAGGATGGATTTCGAGGCTAGATGCATGTGTGAAGTTGGATTGACTAATATTAGTGTAATATTAGTTCAATTTTGTCATTTGATGACTTGTTGCCATTCTAGAGTGTTATGACCACTCTTGTAACTCCTAGAATTATTCTTGATTTTTTCATTTGTGGTGACTTTGGTTGGTGTAATTATTAATATGATTAATGTTGATAAATTTAGATTTAAATCATGAAAATTGATATTTTTGTTAGGGTTAGTGCTCTAAGCGCCAATTTCTTATGTATTTCCCTGTAAATACTTTTGTACATATTTTATTAATGAATAAAATAAACAGTTTCTATAATATGAATTCTTTTATTATATGGTAAAGACGTAAATGACCCTAGAGTGATTGGTTATAATACAGTTGCAAAAGCGTCGTAACTGACATTGAGCAATATCATAACAATATCATTCTTTAACTGTTCCTGGTCAAGATTTACAATTACTTGGTCAGTAAGTAAACCCGCTGAGATTGGTACGTTTCATATATTGGAATATTAGATTCCAATGGTTTCTCAATGAACCATGAGTCTCAAGAGACTCATATAGACACGTATGTGTTTATATCAGATAAACATTGAACGACTCGCCGAAGATTTTTAATAGATGGTACACCAACGTCAATAAAATTCTTCTCGGATTGAGTGAGCATAGTGATCCTCCGACTTGAGGTACCACTGTAGATGTATGAGGTATCCTCCATACTTTGATGGCAGTCACGTCACCGATCTATTTAGATCAGACCTCCGCTTGTTCGTTGGGTGTGGATTGATCCTCAAGATATCCTGTGCGTATCAAGATAGGATCCGTCAGTTCTGTGTATAGAGCATAAGTATCCATTATGGAGTTAGCAATCTGTTAAATCCATGGGCCCGTGGTACACTGTAGAAATCAGTTCTAAGTGTTATTTAAGAGATCACTTATAGAATTGTCGACGGGATTATACCTATAGAGATTTGACGTTTATATTTACATCTCTGGGATAATATGAATACCTGTGACAAAATGATTATACGTATGCAGTGACCTCGACCTGTATGGTTCAGAGATTTTATTCGTGTTCGTTATAATTTACGGGTGGGTAGATTATGGACACGAAATTGGATTTCGTGACGGATATGCTTGAACCTAGAGAGTCTCACTAATGAGATATACTCGTAGGGCTCTAGGGAAACTTTTATAAATAATACTGATTATTTATAAGTCGTTTAACAGTTAAACGAATATACATGCGTTTGGAATCTTTCAGCCATTTAATAAATGTCGAATTGTGATATTTGACATTTATTATTAATATATGTATTTTGATTATTTAATATAAATATAGTACATATATTTGAGATATTTGTATTTAATTATTTGATTATTCAAATGTTGAATAATTAAATTAATTAAATATTTAATATCTAGTTTACTTTATTAAGTAAGCTAAATGGCTTATTTTAATTGGATAAAGTGGCCAATTTTGATTGGTTTTATTTGGCATAATTTTATTGGATGTTTTGTGATAAACATTAATTTGATTAATGATTTATAACCATAAATATTCATTAAATCTTTTTCCAATTATTGAGATAAATTTGAAAATATATGGCTATTATTATTTTCCCATTTTCGGTCATTATAGGAAAATTATATAAGCCTTGTTTTCTTTTTTGGATTCATATTCAGGAACCCTAAAAATAAAATACAAAGAGAGAAAGAGAGGAAAAGGAGAAAGAAAGGAAGAAAAACTTGGAAAATGAGGATTTTAGTAAGTTTTTTCTTACTTTTTCCCTTATGAAAATTGTTTCTTTCATACTATGCTTCTATATGAGTAGCTTAGTTTCTTCTATACTCTTTTGTGGATGTGTTTTGATGATTGAGAACTTCATTGAAAGATGGAAGCATGTATATGTTTTAGATTGCTTTAAATTGTTTATTAAGCATTATTTTTTAACCATTTGATGGAAGTTGCCATTCTAGAGTCATTTAGCCACTCATGATTGACCTAGATTTGTTCTTGAGTTGTTTCATGATGGTGAGACTTGTTTGGTGTTGTGGGAATTGAATTAAAGTATTGAATTTAATTAATTTGTTGTTAATTTGTTGAAATTATAAAATTAGGGTTCATAACCCTCACCAAATTTGGGGCTTTTCATATATGTGATGTAATTTGATGTATATATGATGTATATTAAATTTGGGAATTTTTGGATTTGATCTTGGCCTTTTTCGAACAAAAAGGTCCAAATTGTAAATTCTTGAAAGCTTAGGGACCATTCGGCAAATTCTGAAAATTCAGTTTCTTTGAGTTGGAAATTATATTTTCATGTATAATACATGTATAAATTATTTTAGGATTGATTCGGAATCAATTAGAATTGTATTTGACAATTTTGGACTAAAATGATTAAAATATAATATTTTGGGGCAACACGATAATTACTGAAAAATCTGATATTTGGGTAAAAATTTCAGTTTTTAATTATTGAGTAATTAAGATAAATTATTTTATTTTAATTACCCAAGAAAAATTATTGAAATCGGAAAATTTTGATTTTCCGGCATTCCATTGCGTTACCCGAATTGCCGCCTAAAACCCCAATAATTTTTAGTTACCAAATCAGATATGGAATTTATGTGATCTTGGTGATGAAAATTATGTTTTATAAATATATTGGATGTGTTTTGGGCATTGGAACAATTGCCGGAAATTATTTCAAAGTTGAAATATGCGAAAACGGTGAAAAACGGCGTTACCAGGTGAGTTTCGGGCTTACCGGATGTCCGCTGTCCAAACAGTGAATTGATCACTGTTCAGGCAGCCCATGAACTGCCCCAGTAATATTGGAACTGACCTAGGCAGCCCCCATGTATATTGGTTGGTCGGTTCGGACAAAAAAGTGTTTTGATGTTATTTGCGGAAAAATATTTTCGTAAAAGTTTTGCGATATTTCTAACCTATTTATGTCGTTATTTGATATCGAATAAATATGTTTAGGTGAAATTTGAATGAATTATTCATATTGGATATTGAATAATTTATTTGGTAACTTTAAAAGTTTTAAAGTTACGTTTTCGCCCGAACCGCTAGTTTCCGTTGCACCCACGCTAATAACCCCAACAGTCTTCTCCGTCCACTATTGTGAACATAGGCTTTTCCTCTTTCTTTGGCTGGGGCCCGTTCCTCCCTCTTCTCCCTCTTTCTTCTCCAACTTCTCCATCATGGCCTTCATGAAGGTTTTGAGTTGCCTTCCTTTCCTTTTGTGCACTTTTCCTCTCACTCCGCATGGTTTCTTCCATTTTCTCCATCCACTTCATCGTCGAAGCCTCTGAAGATCTATGGTTCCCCGTCTACCACCATCGCCTTAGTGTGTTTACTACTTCTTGTACAGTTCTCCACAGACAAAGCCAACTATTGACGACTGTTTTTCGTTCAGGGGTAATTCGGGAAAAAACACTCCTCGAACAAACCTTCATCAATTGTGAATTTGTTTGGTTTGTTGGGAACCAAATACAAACTTGGAAAAAGATAGAATACACACAGATAAACAAAGGATTTAACATGGCTCAGCAGAGTGGATCCAACCTACGTCCACGGACACAAGAGAAAATGAATTTTTTATTACTGGATCGGGTCTGACCGACCTCTTTTATTTCTCTAGCTCGAGATTCTTTTCTCGCTATTACAAGTTACAAGTGTTTGTGAATGAAATTGCTCAACCTATACAATGAACTCTTTATCTCCTTATATACTAAGTCTAATTACATTGTTACGCTATATTCGTGACATTAGCCACGTTGTTAAGCCATTATTGCTTAGGCTATCTTCCCCAATTACCCTACGGATTATAGCTCAGTCGCTTGACACAGCTACGACCTGCCACCTGACATATCTACTCCAATTCATTCAAATCTCATTGAATCACGCCATATTTGGTAACTGTTACACGTTATGTCACAACGTCAGCCTGTATTCTATCCACTCTTATGTGATAGCGTGTGTTAGTCAATAAACTCACAGCCCTGCTCTGTCCCATCAATCGCTGGCCTACCTATATTCTCATCAACGCTTGAGGAACCCAAATTTCCGTTTAGGGCTTCCGTCGTCCGGACTTGAACATGATATCATTACCCGACCTACCTCATTGGGTCAGCAAGTTGAGATGATTGACTGTGAACCGAAATGACCGACCTACCTCCTCGGGTCGGTGTTGAAACATTCACTCCCCTTATATTTCCTGAACATCCTTTCAAATTGGATCGGTTATCAAGTGCAAAACTAACTTTGGCCTTCCTGTTGGTCCGGATGCCTATGCCTCTTGGGCCTGGATCCTTTGTTTAGGAAGTGGAAATCCCTTATATACCCTTCTTCTTATTCTGACTTTTCTCGGGTCAGGAAATCACCATCAACAAACATACTTAAAAAATTTAGATTCGAATATGAAAGTTTCCGATAACGTGGCTTTGATGGGCTCAGCCCAACCTCAGAATATGTCTTGAGAAGTTTGGGACAATGGATGATATAAATCAGGCAGAACTTAGATAGTCAAGTGATGTGGGATATTTGTTCCACATGCTCTTCATCCTCCCCGCAACACTGGCTCTGATACCATTATAAACATCGGAGTATATAAACTAGGGAGGGCTAAGATATTCAAGTAATGTGAGATATTTACTCATCGTGCCCTTTTCAAAAAATATAAATATAATTTGGATTTGAATATATATATATATAGTAAAAAAATCAGTATATTTGAATCTGGATCTTAATTTATTTTTAAAAAATATGTATGGTATTTGGGTCTAGATATTTTTATCTATACATGGCAAAAAAGCCCAGGCCCGGATCGGTCCGGGGTGGAAAAAGCCTGTGTCGGGCTCAATCCAAAAAGCTCTGGCCTTTAATAATTAAATATTTTTAATTATAAAATATATATATTTATATAATAAATTTTTTATTTTTATAATAAAAAATCGGACCCGGGCTTAAAATAAATAATTAAATATTTTTAATTATAAAATATATATATTTATATAATAAATTTTTTATTTTTATAATAAAAAATCGGACCCGGGCTTAAAATAAATAATTAAATATTTTTAATTATAAAATATATATATTATATAATAAATTTTTTATTTTTATAATAAAAAAATCTAGCCCGGGCCGACACGGCCCGATGACAGCCCGGGCCGGACTTTTCCGAGGTACGGGCCCGAGCCAGCCCGTTGGAATCCCTATTTCCATCCCCAACAAAAAGACGTTTTTGACCTTTTTTCTTACAAGTTTCTTATTGGTGGGGAACAAAATCACAAATCAGCGCCTGTACTTTTTCGTCATTTTGCATTTCTTACGCTACAAGTAAATAAAGCCCGCGCTAGCGCTAATTGGAATTCATAAATATCCAAGAGCCGTTTTGCGCTGCAAATCAGAAACCCTAGCTTTCAGAGATTCAAGATCAAGAACCACAAAAATTGACATCGCGTCCATAAAAATTTCCGAACAAAGCAATCCAAAAATTCTTTCTTTTCAATTTCACAGAGCAATGGCCGGAGGCAAAAAGAGAAAGAGAGAGACGGAAGAGCCAATCGTGAACGACAAAAGATGTAATAAGAGGCGCGAAGGTCTTTTTGAAGAAGCCCATCGGTTTCTCGCCGGGGATTCGTCTGCTGAGTCCTGTAGCCTTTGGCTTCTCCAGGTGATTGAGAATTACGAATCGTATGGGTTTAGTAAAGAGGAAATTATCATGATGAATCTTGTGATTGATATGGTTAAGGCCAAGGTGATCTCTTTGATGGCCGCTCCTCCTGTTTGAATGATCTTTAAGGTGTTTCCTTTTAACTGATTTGATTTCGTAATTTTGTTATTGATTTATCTTCTGTACGGAAATTGATATAGGGTTTGTATGTGGGTGTTTCCAGGATCACTCTTTTAAAAAAATAAAGATCATGTTCTCAAAATTATGGGGTGAGTTTGATTGTTTTCGGACGTGATTTAGGGTTTGAAAGGTTTGACTTTTTTTTTTTTCTATACAAGTGCTTTTGTAAAAGGAAAAAAAACAGCTTTCAAAAGATTTTTTTTTCGTTTTTTTGGAAAAGCACTTCCTTTTTAAGGGAATTTTCTCACTCAAAAAGTTTGGAAAATGTTTTTGTCTATTTGCATTAAGCATTATAAAGTAGATACAAAAGATGCTTTTAGTTATATGAAATCTTTTGTAATGATGATACAAAAAAAAATGCTCTTCTTCGTTGGATCCGAGAGAATGAAAAGATCCACAGACTGAACCTCTATGTTTTTTATTTTATTTTAAAGTTAATGAAAGATTCCATTAATAAAACTACGGCCATTTTGGCTCGATTACAAATTTGGAAAATATAACATTTCCAGAACTTTGACATGTTATCAAAGACACATTTACTTATTTGCGATATGTATGTGTGTATTTCTATGGTTTCTGAACTAGTTGTACTTAATTTTTGGATTTTCGATTTGGTCCATTACTTGGTGTTATAACTGTTATCTCATGGTTTAACATTTTCTTCTATTGACATTGTATCATCCAAATGTTGACATCATATGGAATTTTTGTTCATTATAGGTCTCCTCTTGTTGTGGCATGCTAGAAGACTCCTGATTGCGGTCTAGAATATTGTTCTATTAGAATTTATTAACAAGGCCTCTACTCTTTGAAACTCGAGGATTTTGTCAGCTGCACATTCTCAATGCTGCAACAGTCTCCTGTCACATTTTTGTCGTTGATGTCTCTGAGTTAAATCTAGATTGAACATGACTTTGCATAAATTGGATAAATAACTGGATATGGTGCGATTATTGTGATAGTTATGTTCTCTTATGTGGTCTTGCACACTAGGAGCTTGTTTTTTGAATTGTCATTAGATATACTTGCCGAGTGCTAGCAGGTTCTGGTGGTTCTTTCTGGTTTTTATTGCTGTCTTTTGATGGAGTTCTTTATCTGTAGATTTGATTTGAATATGCGATTTTGGAAGCCAGTGCTTTTGATTTTCTAGCTGTTCCGACTGAAATGAGTTGGTGTACAGCATCCTGTGCTCTAGTGTTCTCTTAGGTTCTCGTGGAAGCTCCTGAATCTTTTGATTGCTGTTTTCAGTTTTTTACTATACTAGAATCTGGTGGATAAATCGACCCTAAGCAAACCTGCATTGTGCCTATCATGAATTCCTTATTCTGCATCAAAATCTCGGCGGCAATTGAGTTGTAAACCAGATGTAAATTCCTTTTACTATCTGGAGTCTTTTGGTCTATGAAATTGATGCAACAGCTTTGTATATCACTACAGCTACAGAGGTATTTTGCAGCAATTTATCTGGAAGTTCATCACAGAAAACACAGCAGTTTTGTAATGCAGCAGCAAACAGTCTGCTAGTTCCACATTAGATAGATGCTAGTATGCTTGGTTTCAGCAGAGGGGAATGCAGTCTATTATTGGATGCAATTTCATTAATCGCATGGCTGATCAGTTGATATCCTCTGCTCTTTTTGATGGTTTAGTTTCCTGAGGGAGGTCCTCGCCCGCAGATTTTGAGGTGCAGAGTTTGGACTGCAGCCACATCTTGCAGCGGTGGTTAATTCCAGTTTCTTTCTTTAACACAATGAGATGTACAATTTCTTAATTTCTTTACCTTTCTTTGGAGATTGGAATTTAAGCTTTGTTCCTTTTTCTTACTTTAATGAAATAATTCTTTAGATGATTGTATTCATTTACTTACTATCACAGTATCAGTGTATCACTAATGGATGATGGAACCTCCCCAAGGGTTTCTTGCCACTGACTCTTCATCGTTCACCTGTGAACTCTGCAACCTTGGCAGCCATGTTGTTATCCAGCTGCTGCGTACGAGAAGGCATCTGTCCTCCTGTTGTGTCAGAATCAAGGATTCTATCATCTTCCTCAGCTTCATATTCTGCTACCACATGGTAAGGCAGTAACCTGCAAAGATAGAAATGAATAAACATGATTTTGCAAAATATCTCTTCATATCAGTGCTGCAATTCAGTTATGAGGGGAAAAACAAAAGGTTTGTAACAAATGTTATGGCCATTCTAGTCAACTGATGCCTTCTTTTTCAAGAGCTCATTTCTCCCCTGCTTTCATGGAAAATTAAGATGCATCAACATGATAAGCACATAACTTTGTTAAAAGGAAAAAAGTAAATACACAACAAACAAACAAATAAGATTTGTAATCACATACTGTCATGGAAACTCAAACTACTAACTAATAGACCATGTAATTAGGAAGGCAACCTTATTTGTACTGTTGTAGACCCAATTCACACTTCTTCATACCTAAAGGAACTTTGAGTCTTTGACACATGAATAACATAAAAACTTAAAAAATGATAAAAGACAGGGCTTCCAGAGATAACATTATTCTAAAAGTAAAATATTGTAAGCCAAAGCATTCTGATCCAAATGGGCATAACAATAATTACTCATATCTGATTTCCTCTCCTACCTGCTGGGACCAAAAGGATATCTCATATTGGTGGTTTTCATCAAAAGTTGAAATATCTTCAGAAGTCGCATGTGTCGCAATATATCATTAAGGTATTCCATCTTTATGCACATTAATTTGAATTTGCTCATAATCACATTACATATATAAATTATTTTACAATTTTTGTATTCTTTTAAAGAAATTAACTGATCTAATCAATTATCATATAGTCCATGTATCAGAACATAGCCAAACTGTAATCATCATTCAATAAAATCAAAATTGCACAAAAAAAGCCAAACTGCCTAAAATATCTCATTTGTCATTCCTCAACACTCAAAAAAGTAAAAGTAACAAACAAACCTCTCACAATCACCTTAAAACTGGTGCTTGGTTGGGTTTTTATCAGCAAATCCATACCAGATACGTATTTATGAGTCTTCTGTTTGGTATCTTATCTTCTTTGTTTGCTTTCTTTTGTTTAGATTTCATACTCCCAATATGTGAAAACACAAACGTGATGTTTTTACATACTAATTGTGCAAAAGTAAATATCAACACCCATCTTAATTTCCTCTAATCAACAGGATAAATACATATAATAAAAATCAGATAAAATTATTAATTCTTGGAGAAAGATGTGCCTGCAATGGATTCTTCATCACAACTGTAAACTCTTGCTTCTCAGACAAATCAACTTCATCCCCATCAACAGCTTTCCACTCAAAACACCAAACCAAATTAGCCACAAAATACTCCAAATGAAGCATTGCCAAACCAAAACCTGGACAAATTCTCCTCCCAACTCCAAATGGCATCATCTTAATTTCCCTGCTCCCGGTTATATCGAATTCTTCATCACCATTCAAAAACCTCTCAGGCTTAAACGACATCGGATCCTCCCAAACCTTTGGATCCCAACCCATTTCAGCCACCATGAAATTCACAGACCCGTTCTTGGGTATCACATATTTGTCATCAATCATTACATCCTCTGTCACAGCATGTGGCAACACAAAATGCCCCGGAGGGTGCCTTCTTAGCCCCTCTAAAATCACTGCTTTCAAATATGGCATCTTGTTCAGCTCTTCCTCTCTCACCTCTTCCTCTTCTTCCACAACAACTCCTTTGATTTCCATGTAAAGCCTCTCTTGAATATGTGGGTACTTCACCAAATTGGCCATGATCCATTGCAGCGCCGTGGAGGTAGTGTCAGTGCCTGCGGTAAGAAATTCTGAACACAAGCTCACAATTTCCCCTTCATTTAGCTTTCTATTCTCTTCAGGAAGCTGCAAATCTAACAGAGTATCCACATAAGATAGCACATACTCATTTTCCTCTCTAGCTTTACTCAATCTCTCTTCTTCCTTCATCTTCTTTCTTGCTCTTATCAATGGAACCAACACGGTTTCTTGATCTCTACGCAACTGCAAGAACTGCTCCCACTTCTTACGAAGAATAATTTTTGTTAACATTGGCCAAAAATTCAGTATATTAAACCTGCCAAAAGCCAGCAGCTGGCTACGCTGAACATTCTCAATATCTTTGATCTGGGATTCATCAAGCTTGTCCCCAAAACACATAAGCACTAACAAGCAAAACATGGCGTATTGAAAATGACCAATAACACCAACAGGGTCACCATTTTTGGACTCTGATTTGAAACGACTCAAGAGAATCCCAAGAACCCATTTGCGGGCGTGCTTGTAGGATTTGACACGCGAAGGATGGAGGATTTCTGCGGAGAGATTGCGGCGGAAGAGCCGCCACGTGGGGCCGTAAAAAGCGGAGCTAATGTTATGCTGGTTGCTGCTAACGATTATGTTTGTGGGAAGAGGGAGCGGTCTGTCAGCAAAGACAGCGCCGTTCTGGACTAAGGCCTTTTGGGCAAGCGAGCGGTCGGCGATAAAGACGGCGGGGCGAGGGCCAATGTGAAGAGTGACGACGGGGCCCAGCTTGGAGTGAAGGTTTCTGAGAATTGGTTCGATTTCTGAGAAAGATTTGAGAAGCAATTGGAGGTTGCCGATGATGGGGAAAGTAACGGGGCCTGGTGGGAGATTGTTTTTTTTACTGGGGAAGATGATGAGGTTGATGAAAGCTTTGAGAAGGGCAGAAATGGAGATTGTGATTAGGATGATGAACCAAGTTTCCATTATTACTACAACTTGAAAAGCCACAAGAAAAAAATATGTGAGTAGTGATGAATGGAGGGTATGGATAGCAAGCAATTAGCTATGTGGTGTTTTTATAAGGCAAATTTGGAATGTTATGCTTGTGATTGCATTTTCTTGGATGAGGGTTCAATATTAATTTGAATTTAATGATAAAATTCAATTACAAAATATAATTTTTTATATTTGTAATTTGTGTTTTTTTTTTTTTTTTATATAATATCTCTTAAGAATTATGGTATTTGTTGTCAAAATTATCAGTAATATATCTGTTGTTTTCCATTTTTATCCCATAGCAGATTTATATTTATACTATTTAATCGTAGACTAATTGATGATTAATCATAAATCATTACTTAAACGATTTATCTGATCGATTTTGGCCGATTTAATTTTACACCGATATACATGCTATTTTGACTAAACGACCGATTTTTAGTGATTTTTAAATATAATTTTTTTTTTTATTTTCTATCATGCAAAATGTTAATTTTATCATTCCCGATTAATTTTTGATTAATTATTAATTATTTTTGATTAATCACAAATCGTACAAATCACTATTAAAATAATTTCGCAATAGTGACGTATCCATCTTAAGACCACTTTGGACACGTGTCTCGGTTGGATTTTGAAAAATTTTCAAATATAATTTTATAATTAATTTTTTTATGAAAATATTTTAATTACTTTTTAAAATAATGTTAATGGTCCAATTAATTTTATAAAATTTCAACTTGTCTCTTATATATAAGTATAATTATTTGAAATTTATATAATTATTTTGATTTAACAAAAATCGATCACCCTCCTTGAATAATAGTACAATAAAAAAGAATGAGTATTTTTTTTTTGCATTTTTTTCCTTAATGATTCTTCTTTTTTTTTAAAAAAAACAACTAACATAAGTAAATTTTATACTTAATATTTCTTTAAACCTCTACCAATATTTAACATTAACTATAAAGTTAAATATATTATATCACCACAACCCACATCGGGTCTCCTCTTTTATTTTCGGGTTCGGTTTTAATTTTTACTTTGACCTGACTTGATTAGGCATTTGTTTAACCTTAACTATAGTTTAGCGTAACGGTTTCGACTATGAGTGGAACCTTTTAATGTTTAAACAACTTTACAGTTGTACTTTCTTCACCAGTTAAGTTGTGATAAGATTCCATAATCAAGATAATTGAAAAGAGAAAATAAGGAATATCTTTTTTGAATCTTTTGTAATTATATCTTTTATCTAGTAGTTAATCTCTTTCCTATTTCAAATTTCAAACATTGTGTATTTATAGTACAAAATGTCATTGTAAATAATAAGAGTGAAGATATATTTCTTCAACTTGTCCTCTTCAAATCTACATGGTATCAGCGCCCAGATCCCTTCTCTAATTTTTTTTTCCTCTCCAATCTCCAACCTCCATCCAATGGCCTCCGACGGTACCCAAAATGTCATCCCCAACACCCAAGAACCTACAAAACCTTTGATCATAGTTGCCATCCACAACTCAATCAAACTCACATCAACAAATTATCTCTCCTGGAAAACCCAAATTGAAGCCATTCTCATCGGCTACGATTTACAAAAAACACATTGATGGAAATCATCAAACCCCACAACGTACCGTCACACCAATAATGTCACTTCTCCAAATCCCGAATATCATACCTGGCTACGCCAAGACAAACTGATCTTTGCAGCTCTGGTCGGCACCCTATCACCATCGCTAGTCCCTCTCATCACCCAATCCACCACCACCTATGAAGCCTGGCAAACACTTGCCAACACCTATGCCCGTCCATCTCGGGGTCACATCAAACAACTCAAAGATCATCTTAAACACATCACCAAAGGCCCTAAAACCATTACCAAATACATGCAATTCATCAAAACCACAGCCGATCAACTTGCCGCCCTTGGTAAACCTCTTGACCATGAAGATCTAATTGAAAAAGTACTTGACGGACTTGACGATAACTATCAGTCCATCATCGACTCTGTCAATGGCCGTGATTCCACTATTCTCTTTGATGAACTCCATGAAAAACTCATCAACAAGGAGTTATCTCTCCGCAACAGGACCAGCACCCCTTCCCACCCGGCATCCGCGCATCCCACCAATGTTCGGACCTACAGCCGACCACATCCAAGTAACACTGCCCAGACCGGTCGGTTTACAACAACCACAAACCACCAACTTCCCAGAAACACTTCCACCAACACTAGAACCGACCGACATCCTCCTCGTCCTTTTCTTGGTCGTTGCCAATGGTGCAGCAATCAAGGCCATGTGGTCTCCCAATGCCCTCTCTTCCGCCAACACTTCCCCGGTGCGCAACCGCCAACCAGGTCGACCAATTCCTCCAACCCTCGCCCGCCCAGTCCCTGGCAATATCAAGCAAATGCGACCACCACCTCTTCGTCCAACCCAAACTGGCTTCTCGACAGTGGAGCCTCACATCATGTCACTACTGATCTGAACAACCTTGCCCTACACTATCCTTATGACGGCACAGATGAAATAATGATCGGTGACGGCACTGCACTGCCCATTTCCCACCATGGTTCTACCTCTCTTACTACTTTAAATAAATCTTTCACCTTATCCAATGTTTTATATGTCCCCAATATGAAACGTAATCTCATCTCCATTTCTCAATTTTGCAAGTCCAATAACACTTCCATTGAGTTTTTACCCTCTTGTTTTCATGTGAAGGATCTCCGCACGGGGGCAGTTCTGTTGCAGGGTCGAACTAAGGATGGTGTCTACGAGTGGCCGACCACCCCCACTCGGTCCCCTCTAATCGCCTTTTCAAGTGTCAGCACCACTGTACCTGAGTGGCATCATCGGCTCGGGCATCCCTCGTCGTCCATCTTCAAACGCATCATGTCTTCATTTAATTCCTCTGTCTCTAATTCCTGTTATTCAAATAATCATTGTAATGCATGCCAATGCAATAAAAGTCACAAATTACCGTTCTCTACCTCCACTCTTACTACCTCTGCGCCTCTTGAAGTTATATATACAGATTTATGGACCTCCCCGGTCTACTCCTTCGACAACTTCAAATACTACATAATCTTCATCGACCATTTCACCAAATACATATGGCTATATCCCCTAAAACGAAAATCCGACACCCGTGATGTCTTTGTGCGCTTCAAGGCACTGGTCGAAAAATTCTTCAATCGCCCTATCATATCACTCTACTCTGACAATGGGGGGGAATACCAAGCCCTCTCTTCCTTCCTAACAATCCATGGGGTCTCCCATCTCACATCTCCTCCTCACACTCCTGAACACAATGGGTACTCTGAACGTCGTCATCGACATATCGTCGAAACAGGTCTTTCTCTTCTTACTCACTCCTCCATGCCTCTCTCATATTGGTCCTTTGCGTTCTCCACTGCAATATATCTTATAAATCGCATGCCCACACCGACCTTACACCATCACTCCCCCTATCAAAAACTCTTCGGTCATATGCCGAACTACTCGAAACTTCACAGCTTTGGCTGTCTCTGTTACCCTTGGCTCCGTCCATACACATCTCACAAACTTGAGTCTCGGTCCTCTCCTTGTGTCTTCGTAGGATATTCTCTCACTCAGAGGGCTTATCTCTGTCTCGAGCCTTCCACAAATCGTCTTTACACCTCCCGACATGTCCGCTTCGTTGAGTCAATTTTTCCCTTTGCCACATCTCCTTTGTCTCCTTCCCGGGCCACTCCTTACACCATCTCTGAATGGTGCTCCATGACCTTACCGGTCCTGAACCCACCATTGCAGAATGTCGACTCTGCACCCAGACAGAATTCCACACCCATCAATGCCCCGAGCCAACCTCACCCTCCATCTCACATAATTCCCACAGTTCCGACCACTTCACAAGCATCAGCAGACCACATCAGTCCTATCGGGCATAACCAATCCCGAGCATCATCATCACTTACCATAACCAATTCTGACCGACCACAAACAACTCCACAATTACCACAACTCGACGAACAATCTAACCTCGACCGACCCCCTACAAACATTAGTCACTCACCCCTCACCAATAATCCACATAACAACCGACCTTATACACACAGCCAGGTATCAACCCTCCACAAAAGCACGACCAGCGACACTGCCCCTGATCAATCCCGACCACAACCAAACGCCGACCACACAAATACCAACCGACCACATGCACAATCCCGATCACAACCCAACACCGACCACACACAAACCAACCGAACACATGACCCCTCAACTACAGCATCCCAGACCGACCACACAAAACAAAACCGACCTCCTGCACACTCAACTACACATCCCATACCCGACCAAACCAAAACCGACCACCCGAATGAACCCTCCGACCTGCCCCGTGTCATTGTCACACGTTCCAAGCACAACCTACACAAACCAATACAAAAACTTAACCTTCACGCCCAGCTTCTGCAACCTACACTAGAACCCACCACCATTACCCAAGCCCTCAAGGACCCTAAGTGGCGCCAAGCCTTGTCGGAAGAATATAATGCTCTACTTCGCAATGGGACATGGGAACTGGTGCCACCCTGTCCCGACCAGAACCTGGTCGGCTGTAAATGGATTTTTCGCACCAAATTTCATGCTAACGGTTCTATTGACAGGTACAAAGCTCGATTAGTTGCCAAGGGATTCCATCAACGTCCTGGCGTGGATTATTATGAAACCTTCAGTCCAGTCATCAAGCCGACCACAGTTCGGATTGTTCTCAGTCTTGCGGTTAGTCAAGGATGGTCTCTCAGACAACTTGACATCAACAATGCTTTTCTTCAAGGCACTCTCACTGAAGATGTTTATATGTCACAACCTTCGGGCTTCATTGATCGGGATCACCCCAATCACGTCTGCAAACTTCGCAAAGCCATCTACGGCCTCAAACAAGCTCCTCGAGCATGGTATCATGAACTGCGTCAATATCTTCTACAGTCCGGCTTCACCAACTCAATGGCCGACACCTCACTGTTCATCTCCACCAACGCCCACACCACACTATATCTCTTAGTCTATGTCGACGACATCATCATAACTGGAAATGATGTTGCAACTGTCCGCCGATTCATTGACCAACTCTCTCAGCGCTTCTCTCTCAAGGACCTTGGCCAACTGGCTTATTTCCTTGGGGTGGAGGTTACTAGCCACAACGATGATCTTTTCCTTAGTCAACGCAAGTACATTGCCGATCTGCTCACCAGAACCCACATGATGGACGCCAAGCCAGCCTCAACTCCTCTGGCGACAAACCCGACACTCACGTTACAATCTGGATCTCCCTTACCTGATCCGACCGAGTACAGAACTATTGTCGGGAGCCTCCAGTATCTCTCCCTCACTCGACCAGACATTGCTTATACTGTAAACAAACTTTCTCAGTTTATGCATCAACCGACCGATGACCATTGGCATGCAGTCAAGCGTCTACTGCGATATCTCTGTGGCACTCTGGACCATGGCATATTTCTCCGCCGAAACTCCCCTCTCGCACTCCATGCCTTTTCCGACGCTGATTGGGCTGGCAACAAGGACGACTTCACCTCCACTGGTGCTTACATAGTTTATCTGGGTCATAATCCTATTTCCTGGAGCTCCAAGAAACAACGCTCTGTTGCACGTTCATCCACTGAGGCCGAGTACCGATCAGTGGCCTCCACTGCTGCCGAACTTAGATGGATTTGTGCTCTCCTTACTGAACTTGGTGTCATTCTCTCTCTCCAACCAGTAATCTACTGTGACAATGTGGGGGCAACCAATTTATGCTCCAATCCTGTTTTCCACTCACGCATGAAACACGTCGCGCTTGACTACCACTTCATCCGAGAACAAGTTCAAAATGGTCTACTCCGGGTCTCCCACATCTCTGGAGCTGATCAACTAGCGGACGCCCTCACCAAACCGCTTGCTCGGTCTCCTTTCAATTCAATCAAGTCCAAGATCGGACTCTCTCCACGACCGTCCATCTTGCGGGGGCATGATAAGATTCCATAATCAAGATAATTGAAAGGAGAAAATCAAGGAATATCTTTTTTGAATCTTTTGTAATTATATCTTTTATCTAGTAGTTAATCTCTTTCCTATTTCAAATTTCAAACATTGTGTATTTATAGTACAAAATGTCATTGTAAATAATAAGAGAGAAGATATATTTCTTCAACTTGTCCTCTTCAAATTCTACAAGTTGTTGGTATAGAGAGGAATTTTTTTAAATTTCATCCTTTTAGATTTTCAATAATGAGTAAGTTAGGACGATAGAAAAATTTCAGAATTCAAAAAATAATGTTTTAAAAATGAATCTTATCTATAAATTATTTGTTTTTTTAATTTAAGATAATGAGTGAATAAATTTAAATATATATATATATATATATATATATATATATATATATATTTTCTTTTTATTTCTTCAAAACTCGAATGAGATGATAAATTTTTATTAATGTGTTTGAAAACCAATTCGATTACATTTTTCGCTTATCTACAAATCCTTAAATCTTAATAATCTTCCATTTACCGAGTTTCTTATATCTCATTTACTTCAAAGCTATCGTTATCGTTCATTGTTTGTTTCTAGCCATGGGCCATAAAATATGTTGAACTTTGAAGGATTTTCTTTCAGTTATTATTGATAAATAATGAATCTTTTTGAATAGGCCAACTTTGAGGGATAAGTAAAGCATATGCGGTGGTTTAAGACCCATCTGTTGATAAAATATCAGGATTCTTATTTGTAGAAATTAAATTTGAGAAACAACAAAAGAATAAAAATTATATATCTATACATAATTTGAGTTGAATAAATATTTTAAGTTGAAAATGATCAATTCTTACCTTGTAAAAAAGACTAAATGATTTGGCTATTTTATCCACCGAAAAAGAATTGATAGAGAATATATATTATACAAATATAATCATTGATTTCGTAGCAAAAATTGAGAGAATAGAAAA
Organism: Zanthoxylum bungeanum; assembly: GCA_019454045.1. NCBI lineage: Eukaryota > Viridiplantae > Streptophyta > Magnoliopsida > Sapindales > Rutaceae > Zanthoxylum > Zanthoxylum bungeanum. Next base: position 152,242 of record SKCR01036135.1, read on the forward strand.
TTTTAAGTAATTTTTTGTTGTTGGCAATTAATTTGCAATAGTTTTGTTTTATTTATTGACATACTTACAAATGGGTTATTTACTCCCCAATTATAAGAGTGTTGAAGTAATAAAATAATCTGGTAAGTCCGAGGTCGATCCACATGAAATAGATTTAGTAAAATAAAATAATAATTCGAGTAAAAATAAAAAAACTTGATTGAAGTAATGGTAAATTTTAAATTGAGATGCAACAATAAATTAAAATGTTGGGACTAAGGGATACATTCTTATATTTTAAATACAAAGAAATCTTATTTTTTATAATATAAAAATTATCATTATTACCCAGTTAATTTACTTCAAGAATTATTTGTTTATAACAAGTCCATTTAGGTACTCAATTATGCCAAATATATAAAAACAGCCATAAAGACAGTAACAAAGTTTGTCAATAATTAGTTCAGATTTAAATTACTTTTTCATATAATATAGGGTAAATTATTAGTTGTGACAACCAAGATAGATTGTCTACAACGAATCAAGACACCCGCAAATATAACAATGGCTTAAATATTAGTTTTCACATTACAATTCATATATTATATTATAAGTAATATTAATTTATATTCTCATAGTAAGAGTTTCACCATTTACCTCATCATAGTGAAATTAGCTATTCATGTTTTGAATAAAGAAAACACATAATTTTATTACTAAAAGAAAAAAAAATTATAACAAAACATGAAAACTTAAACACACAAGACGCTTAAATTTTTCAAAAGAGAAAATGAAAGAAGCATGAAGAAAATGAGAGGTGAGCACCTCTATTTATAATAGAAATTGTAATATCCCGAATATTTTTTCGGAACGGTTCTGGAAGATTTCCGAATTGAAATTTAGAATTTGGAATTGAATGATATTCGGAAATAAGACTTTAAGTGGTGGAAAATAAGTGGGAATATTTTTAAGTAAAATTTTTTCGCGATGGAAAACGCGTGGTTTCAAGGACCAGTTACGCGATTTCTATTTATATCGATATACGTGTAAAAATTTGTTATTTTGGCTATAAAAATAGCAAACGAACTCCGATTGAGCTAATTCTTGAACCATCAGACTGTTTTCCCCGAGATGAACAACTTTCGTGTTGAACACTTTTTACAATTTATATCAGAAAGGCTTCCAAAATTTGAATTTCCGAGAAAGCCTCATGACATGGGCCTGATTGTAATTTCATGGGGTCTGAATGTAAATTCCAAAAACTTATCTATATATACCTTTAAGTTTCAAGAAACTACAAAAAATGGCATAAGCTTTCCACTCTCTCCAAACGACCCCCCATCCCCAAAACATGTTTTGGACTAGCCATGGTCGCGCCGGCGGCCTCCGGCCATCACGACCGGCCAGGGTGGTGCGCCGGCCACCCTACACCTTGTGGTGGTTGGCGATAGCCCCAGGTCATCGGAAAATGGCGGAAATGAGGAAGATGTGCACGAGTTGGATTTTCCCAATCCCGGCTCGTCGCTTCGTTTCACGGCCCAAGCCATCCGCCAAATCGAAGCTCTCAGAGAGTACTACAAGTTGGCGGTGATGGATTTTTCGTTTCGTAAACGGTTGCAAGCGAAACGAGGGAGAAAGATTTGGTGAATAATGACCCATGGTGAACAGTAGCTCCGATCAGAATTTCGTCAATTCCAGCGTGTTCGTGGGATCGTTTGGAGTCAGTATATACCCTTAAAATATCGGTAAGACCTCGGTAAAAATTCTCAAATTTCAAGTTTTTCGTTAAATGTTCAAATGTATCCAGTAGCTTCATATAATAGCATATTGATATAAATTGAATTATTTGGGTATGAGTATATTGAATATATGTATTTGGTAGAATCCAAGTGAAAACAGAACGAGTTTGGTCGATCTGATAGAATATGCAAGTTTTTAGTAAAAGTGGATTTTTGCGTAGTGTTGTGTTTTTGTTTTAAGATAGTTATTGGTTTTATATGATATTATGAATAAGTTTGGATAAATCCGGGTAGGTTCGGAGGGTATGGGACCATTCCGTAGCGTTTGCGGAAACCTTTTCGGAAGATTTTCCAATAACACATAAACTGAGAATTTAGGTGAACTAGTGGCTTGTAATAGTTTGTAATGGTGTTTTAAGATTATTGAAACCGAAAATATTGAAATCGGACTTGATTTGGTTATCCCGGAAAGATCCGGAATTTTATCGTAGTTAAGTCGAGAATATTATAAATCGCGATTCTGACGGTATTTCTGTTAGGGTTGGTGCTCGGAGTGCCAATTCGGATCGTATTTATGTCTGATTCATGAATACGAGCAATTCCGTTTTCCATAATATTACTTATTTAATGGTAGCACCTCTTGTCTTTTATACACATATTCGATCTAATTGCGATTAGATATCTAATTATGATTAGATTGAAACTAAATCTGGTTTAGTGATACATGTATATTAGACAAAGACCATAGGATTTACAATATAGTGCGCAGTTACAACGTAGTTTGTAATTGACATTGGGAAGCGCACTATAAGATGTATATCCTTAAATAAAGTTCATGGTCAAGCTTTACTAACACGGGTTGGTTAGTAAAATCTGCTGAGACCAGTACATGTCGTATATCGTGACTTAGTCCGATAGTTTATCCCAATGAACCATGAGTCTCGGGAGACTCGTATAGACATGTAGGTGTTTATTTGATAAACACTGAATGACTCACTGAAGATTTCCTAATAGATGGTACACCAACGTCAATAAGAATCTTCTCGAGTTGAGTGAGCATAGTGGTCCTTCGACTTGAGATACCACAGTGGGATATATGAGTATCCATAACACTTTGATGGTAGTCACGTCACCGATCTATTTAGATCAGACCTCCGCCTGTTCATTGGGTGTGGACTGATGCTCATGATATCCAGTGCGTATCAAGAGAGGATCAGTCAGTCCTGTGTATAGGGCATATGCATCATTCACGTGTTTACGATCTAGTAAATCCATGGCCGTGGTATAACTTCAGAAATCAGTTCCGAGTGTTATTTAGAGATCGTAAATTAAAAAGTCGACTATATTATACCGAACGGATTTGACGTTCTTATCTAAATCACATGTATAATATGGATAGCCTGTGATAGAGGGATTATACGTATGCAATGACCTCGACTTGCAAAGTTTATCGAGATTATCCGTGGTCGTCATAATTCATGAGTGGGTGAATTATGGACACGAAATTGGATTTCGTGACTGATAAACCTAATCTTAGAGAGTCCCACAATATGAAGTGTACTCTTTGAGCACTTGGACAACACGTTATGAATAATATAGATTATTCATAATACTTCATCAGATTAAATGAGTTAATTCGAATCGTTTAATCGGTTAAACAATAACACATGCATTAGAGGATTTTGGTCAATTGTAATTAATGTGTATCTGTATTTGATACATAATTTGATTAGATACACATTAATTAACTGTCAAACGAGATTTTGACACATGCCATAAATATTTGTATTTGTAATTTATTGTAAATAAAAATACATATATAATAATAATTATATTAATTAATTATTTTGATATTTAATTGTTAAATATTTAAATAGTTAAATAATATCCTTATTTCATAAATGTTATGAAATGTGTTTATTTATTATTGAAACACATGACATGATTTAATTAAGCTTAGGTGTGCAAATTTGATTTGGCCAACTTTAAGCTTATCTTATATTCTTTTTAATTTAATGAAATTGAAAAAAAAAATGACCAAAAAGCCCTTCAAGAGTCTGTCATGACTAATTTTTTATAGTAAAAATTTTTCATTTCCTTCTCTAATCCTCCATGGCCGAAAACACAAATAAAAAAGGCTCTCAAATGGTTTCATGATGATTCAAGTTAGGAAAATAAGAAAATCAAAGAAAAAGGCTTACGAAGAATAAGGATTAAAGGTAATTCTTCAACTCCCTAAGCTTAGAAATTTTGTTTCATGTTTCTTGATGATCTTATGAGATCCTAGGGTTTATTCTTTTTATAAAATTTGGGGCTTTTGGTTGTGGTGGATGGAATTGGAAGTGTTGATGCATGTGTGAAATGATTTGGTTAATATTATTGTAATATTAGTCCAATTTATTCATTTGATGATATTTTGTCATTCTAGAGTATTATGACCACTCTTGTAATGCCTAGAATTGTTCTTGGGTGCTTCATGTGTGGTGACTTTGGTTGGTATTTTGATTAATTTGATTAATCTTGAAAAATTAGATTTAAAGTATGAAATTTGATAATTTTCTGTTCTGGATCAGATATGGAATTGATTCTATTTTGGAGATGCATTTGATGTCATTTGAATGTATTGGATGTGTTTTGGGTGTTGGAACAATTGCCAAAAATTATTTCGGAGTTGAAATAAGCGAAAACGGCCAAAAACGGCGTTACCGGGTGACTTTTGAGCCAACTGGGTGATGGCTGTCTAAACAGTGAATTTGTCACTATTCGGGTAGCCCATGGACTGCCCTAACACTATTGGGGCTGACCTGGCCCGCCCTCATGTGTGTTGGGAAGTCGTTCGGTCAAAAATGCATTTTTGCGTCATTTTACGGAAAAACATTTTCGTAAAAATTTCGTGAAGTTTCTACCTTATTTATGTCGTTATTTGATATCGAATAAATGCGTTTAGGTGATATATGAATAAATTATTCATATTAGATATTGAATAATTTGTTTGGTAATTTGAAAAAGTTTTAAAATTATGATTTCGCTCGAACCGCGCTTCCGCTGTGCCCTTGGCCCAAAACCCCAACAAAAATGGTATCAGAGCAAGTCTGATGTTTCATCCATTACGTTAGTCATGCTTGATATATTATATGTAATCCAATTTAATATTCGTACATGCAAGTAATCTATACGTTTCTTGACTTTTTGGTTATACGCTAACGGGAAACGTAACATAAATTTAATGGTTAAATTGAGCTATGTTTTCTAACGTTGAATTAAATTGTCTAGAAAAATGATTTAGATTAAAATTCTGCATTTGATGTGGAGCAATGCTTCCTTGAGGAATATCTCCGCTTAAAATAAGGCTGTTAAAGTACGTGTATTGGATACATGTTTCTTGGTCCATATTGTCGATACGGTTTATGGGTAACTTTCTATGGCTGCATTCCGAGATCGTGCCAAAACAGTGAGGGTGTAGTTAATTGAATTTTATCCATGCCGGTTGTATATTGATACTAGACAAATTTAAGTGAAAGTGGAAATCCTGAACGTGCCAAAACTGTCAGGACTACATCGATAGCTTGAGTTTGTCATTGGGAAGTGAAGCCTTGATACGTCTTCTTGTGAACGTGCCAAAGCTGTCATAACGAGAAACAGTCAGGACCAAAATCAGGAGTCACTGGTGAGTGATTGACAATGAGTTGTCTACCTAATGAATATACGTAGGCAAGACCGTGCCAAAGCTGTGAGTCGAAAAATATTCATGGGATCCTACTCCCACTATGGAATAAGATTTAATTATTGAAATCCCGTTCTCCGTTGGGGATTATGGTATTACGTAAAGTAGTGGGAGACACTGCTAGGTTAAAAATCCATAACTAAAGCAGTGTATAATTTTATGGAATTTGCTGCTTTTGTTTTCCTTTATTCTATATTGTTTATAGAATTATACTTCCAATCCACTGCATAACATATTACTTGAATATATTTTCTGACTTTACTTATGGTTGCGTATTTCTAGAATAGGTTCTAGAATGATAATAGACTTAGATATTGTTAGATTAGTTTAAACCATCGGGAACTGTTGTGTTGGGTTTCTATTAGGTCCCAAGGATCAATTCAAGCAATGAAACACATATGAATACATCAAGAAATACAGCGGAAACATACTTACATTGATCGGCTTGCGATGCGATGAACACAAATCCTTAGCTCCTCATTGGAAGCTCACGGCAGTGGACTGCTCTTTGTGTTCTCCAAATTCGTCCATGGTGATCCTTGAAGCTCCAAGCTTTGTGTGTAGATTCCATGCTCACAAGTTAGTTCCCTATCATCTTGGATGACCCTTTATGTGCTAGCAATGTCAAGATTTGCCACAAATCTTCCAATTTTGTTCTTGTTATTTTCAGCCTAGCCAAGAAATGGAGAAGAAAATGGCTTCAAAGCCGAGAGAGGGAGAGGAGGGAAAAAAGGTTTCCCAAAAACGTGAGTGGTATCAAGAGAGAGAAAGAAAAATGTGTTATATATTTGATTTTTGATTTTCCAAAAATCAAATACCAAAATAACTTCCAAATTTCCAAAAGTCAAAGGCATTTAAGCCTTCAACCACCACCATCACTATTCACATCAAAAGTGACATGTTGTCAATCACTCAAAGTGACTAGACATCACATCAATCAAAGTGACTAATGATTTGACGCTTGATGTGACTTTATGGGCCGCACTTGAATTTGAAATGCGAGTGCGCCCGCAAACACTCCCGGGCTCGGGTTCGCTAATTCCGAATTAATGAATTTTCCGTTGCGACGTAATTAAATAATTATGCCTAACAAAATTACTATTCACGTCGCTAACGAAGTAATTCTAAATTAACTCGTTTGCCCGAATTAAAATCCAATTTTAATTCCGCGTCGAAATCCAATTTCGTTTAATATATCGAATATATTAATTTATCGATTAATTCCAAATTAATCGTTCTCTCTGTTTAAATAATATTTTATCCTAGATAAAATATATCCGTAATTAATCCCAGATTAATTTTCTCTATCTTATAATTAATCCCAGATTAATAAAGTGCGAGTCATACGTCATCGGTGAATCTTCGGGAAGCGACCCATGAGATCCCCGGATATGTTGGCAGTAAATCCGGTCGTCAGACTATCCGAACACGTACGTACCTAGTACTATGTTTTTACCGATTTACAAGACATGATTGGCTTCTAGCAAAGCACCGTGCCTACCCAATTCTCCAGAAATATTCTTACTGGAATATGTGATCTATATCAGGCGTAGTATACGTAGTATTGCATATTTCGATCCAGCATCGGATGTCACGTGCAAGGCCTGGGGCTGGAATCGTGTCTGCCCCGTACGAAGCACATATCGGATCTCTGGTAACTAGTCTCTATAATCGGATAATCATGACCAAGTCATATTATTCCGATGACTGCAAGACATAAGAGAACCAGTTCCGTATCCTACGTGATCATCATCTCCACTATGAATGGAGTGATACTTCCATCTCGATATCACACCCAATACACTACGATTCTCAATATACCCAGAAGAGGCGTACACAGAACCTGTTAAAGCCCCGGACGACCAAAACCAAAGTATGTTGATTGTCGCAAGTATTAGCGGTGCAAGTCTCAGGTTAAGACCAAATACACCTACCCTGATTCGGACTTCCATAGACACATAGTCATACTACCAATGGAATTCCGAGGGGTCTATCCAGAACGAAGCTGTTTCCGTACCATCGGTAAACACAACCTCCTATTACACTTGCATGAGTATCCTATACCCAAATATATGAGAACTATGGCGTTATGCTCCCACAACGCGCACAAGTGTAATACTAGTCTACTCCGCACTATCGATGTCCAATCTCGATAATACTACGACTATGGATATTTAATGATTAAACCTTCATGGATTGATACTGTCTCATATCATCTCAATCCGGAACTAATCATATGGACCTTCTATCATTTATACATCTTGGTAATCTAATTACAAATGATAAAAGAGAAATTTCCTTTGTCACATAGTTAATTTGTACAACAACACCATGATCTGTACAAATAGTGATGCTATGGGCCATAACTGTCCAACATGTTGTTCCAATTTTCTTGAAAAATCAAGATGGTTAGTGACTTAGTTACTAAGTCACGATTAGTAATCTAAATAGATATTTGTTTTGGATATAGTTATCTAGTAAGAATAGTTTCTTATGCAGTAAGAATTGACTTGAATTAATTCATGTCTCGAGATTCTTGACTGGCATTAGGAAAACCCCATTAGTGTTTATTTATCTTATAATGACGTTTCTTGGCTTTAGTGACTTTTAGAAGTCACGTGTCTGACACAGTTTGCTAATCAATCATTTGCAATTGTTGTGAATAATTGAACGCAAATTATAAAGCTTAAGAAAAGAGATGTGTATAGTTATGTATAGAGAATATTGATTCTCACAATACGACAACTATATGTACATGATACTAGATCTCCCGTCTAGTTTAAAATAATGTTTAATAGCTGTTTTGATATTTGATATCAGAACTTGTGACTATTGGATAGTTACTTATTATATATAAACAATTGTTACATATTTTAATATGACTAGTAGTGTCATTAATGAAAAGATAAACATTAAGAAAAATATTCGGTTAACTAAATAACTTAGAACAATACTTTATGAGATTTTATCACATAAGCATAAGATGCTTAATCCGTATGGTAAATGATGGTCTGATACGAGATCACACTATATATCCTTATCCATTTAATGAATATTGTATTCAGGATGTGATTAATTCTCATTTAACCAATGATCGTCATTGGACCACAAGATTTATTATACTAATACATTGGATGTATGTAGTTTAATGAATTAGAAATTGCCTTAGATAGTTTTCTTTACTTTGTAACTTAGTTAATGAATTGTCATGACTTAGTTACGTGTTTCTAATAGAGAACATTTTGAACGTCTTGAATTTTTCGAGAACTTTCAATATATTTCTGATGAAATGCGGATAGAATATTTTGAATGGTCCAAAGATATTCTATTTGAAGTGTTGAAACTATATTTTAAAATTCATCGTAAGTCTTTGAATTGTTCAAGGATGTTTGATATGATCAAACATATGAATTTATTGTAATTAGTTCTAAAGTTATTTAATGAATATGATTCTTACTCAATATTATTCTTCTACGATTCCATCGTGATGGAATTGGTCAGTGGGAGAAATCGAATCTTATATGATTTGATTCGTTTGATATTGAGTGTTACCGAATTAGTTTCAATACTCTTGGGGTTATGCTCCAGTAACACTAATTCATCTCCTTAATTAAGGTTCCATTTGTTCCTACAGTTACATATATGATATGTATAGTAGAAAATTCGAATCTTGAAAAGTTTGAGATTTGAAATTTTCTTTTGTATAATTTTTATATAATTGAAAGTACTTGCGCCTCGGAGGTACAAGTAAGGTTTATCATTTATTTTATTTAATAGAATATTGTATTCTATTTGATATAATATCTTTTCTATGATCTCGAGTAGTAAAATTATTTTATTACTTGGTGTGTAACATCGGATGTTAACGATTATAGAAAAGACTTGACTTATTGAAGTCAAATGTGATAGTGATAAACTGTAATGGAGCTACATAATTAATAAGATGAAAAGACCCTTAGACAACTTCCGTATAAGTTCAATAGGATGTCAGAATCATTTACAAAGTATTTAATACTTGTTGGTTCTGTTGTTTTCTTATCGAAGAAAATTATCCTATAACTTATAGTGGGAGCGAAATTTGATATTGATTTCAGAAATTAGCATTGAATCATATATCTAAGATTGTTCATAGCTTACTACGATCAATTTTGAACTTGATTAAGCTTTCGTTATGAATAGTTCATAAAATGTGCAAATTATTTACGCAGCAAAAGCAAAGTAAGCTTGATAAAGGTTTGACCTTTATAGTATGACAATGAGAAATGGTATCCTTAGTAGTCTATGTAGGATTTGAGAATACCTCTCTCTAGTCGCACTAATTGAACAGTTAAAGATCTGTTGGTTAATGTTGATATTAAACCATGTATTTTGGCTAAAAAATGCAAAATGGCGTTCTTGAGTGATTTCTTAGAATGAGAGATCTGTCGTGATTTCTTTTTTTGAAGAGTTCATTCCGGAATGGCCCTATAGTTTGTATTGTGCTAAGATCACATTTTGATATACTAGCTTATAGAGCCAATTGCAGACTCAGGTAAACTTTTCGAAAATTTGTGTTCTCTAATTTTGATACAGTCGGATTGTCTGATTTTATCAAAGCATAAAGAAATACATATTTGATATTAGGGTCAGTGGGAGCGTGCAATTTTTTTTCTAGTGTTATATATCCAACTTCATTATCATTATTAAAGTAATAATGAGATGTTAGTGAAGTTAAACATTTACTTAAGTCTTCTTTTCTCCGTATAAGCAGTGTGAGTAATCTCTGATATATTTGATATAAAGTTTTATATATGATATAAAACAAGAGACTTGTGAGATATTCCCATTAGTCGCGTATTAGATATGATCTAATAAAGGACACAATAAGACTATCTATACGACAGTTAGTATAACTGTTTGATAGTTAACGTGTCTTTTATATATATAGTATTCATCTTTCGTAAATGATGATACCTTTGTTGAAAGAGAGATTGATTAGAATGTCTAGTCAATCTTATGTATCATAGGATGATGGCATAATAAATACTATATTATGTGCGATTAAAGATATCAATTTAATCGTAATTATTACGAGTTATTTTGATATGCTATAGACCATTTGATGGGTCTGGAAACATGTTCTTTGTTATCTTAGAGATATTAAGAATAAGTTTCTTATTCATGGAGAATTTAGTCTGCAATCATAAGGTCAGATTAGTTTTGATCCTAATTATGACATTAGATGGTCTTTGTCATATAAAGTCAGAAAAGATGCAGTGGGAATGTCACCGTTGATTCTACTAAACTAGTGTAATCAATTGCAACTTATGAAGTATTGACTTATGAAGTTGCATAGTGACCCCATAGATTAGAAGTTTTCATATTAGTGTAGTGCTTGCGGTTGTCTCATAGTATTTGGATTTGATCTCTAAATACATAGACAACTTAGTAGCTAAAACACAACACTAATATAGCGTCTGAATCATATTGATGTGGAATTTGGATTCTATAAAATATGAATGATGTTGGCTAAGGAAAACGATTGAGTTTGTTGGACGGACTCAATTCGTTAAAGCGGGAATACTTGTTGTTACATACCTCTTGAGTGCTAGGTGAGCTCTTGAGGGCCATGAGCATCTGATATACATTGAGATGTGTATATGATATCGTGGATTGGCACTAGAGCAAGTGGGAGAAATTATTAGGGTTGGTGCTCGGAGTGCCAATCCGGATCGTATTTATGTCCGATTCATGAATACGAGCAATTCCATTTTCCATAATATTACTTATTTATTGGTAGCACCTCTTGTCTTTTATACACATATCCGATCTAATTGCGATTAGATATCTAATTATGATTAGATTGAAACTAAATCTGGTTTAGTGATATGTGTATATTAGACAAAGACCCTAGGATTTACAACTTAGTATGCAGTTACAACGTTGTTTGTAATTGACATTGGGAAGCGCACTATAAGATGTATATCCTTAAATAAATTTCCTGGTCAAGATTTACTAACACGGGTCGATTAGTAAAATCTGCTGAGACCAGTACATGTCGTATATCGTGACTTGGTCCGATGGTTTATCCTAATGAACCATGAGTCTCGGGAGACTCGTATAGACATGTAGGTGTTTATTTGATAAACACTGAACGACTCACTGAAGATTTCCTAAATGATGGTATACCAACTTCAATAGGAATCTTCTCGAGTTGAGCGAGCATATTGGTCCTTCGACTTGAGATACAACAGTGGGATATATGAGTTATCCTCCATACTTTGATGGCAGTCACGTCATCGATCTATTTAGATCAGACCTCCGTCTGTTAATAGGGTGTGGACTAATGCTTATGATATCCAGTGCGTATCAAGAGAGGATCTGTCAGTCATGTGTACAGGGCATAGGCATTCTTCACGTGTTTGCGATCTAGTAAATCCATGGCCATGGTATAACTTCGGAAATCAGTTCCGAGCGTTATTTAGAGATCATAAATTGAAAAGTCGATTATATTATACCGAACAGATTTGACGTTCTTATCTATATCCCAGGTATAATATGGATAGCCTGTGACGGAGGGATTATACGTATGCAATGATCTCGACTTGCATAGTTTACCGAGATTATCTGTGGTCGTCATAATTCATGAGTGGGTGAATCATGGGCACGAAATTGGATTTCGTGACGGATAAACCTAAACTTAGAGAGTCCTACAATATGAAGTGTACTCGTTGAGCACTTGGGCAACACGTTATGAATAATATAGATTATTCATAATACTTCATCGGATTAAATGAGTTAATTCGAATCGTTGAATCGGTTAAACGATAACACATGCATTAGGGGATTTTGGTCAATTGTAATTATTGTGTATTTGTATTTGATACATAATTTGATTAGATACACATTAATTAACTGTCAAATGAGATTTTGACACATGCCATAAATATATGTATTTGTTATTTATTGTAAATAAAAATACATATATAATAATAATTATATTAATTAATTATTTTGATATTTAATTGTTAAATATTTGAATAGTTAAATAATATCCTTATTTCATAAATGTTATGAAATGTGTTTAATTATTATTGAAACACATGGCATGATTTAATTAAGCTTAGGTGTGTAAATTTGATTTGGCCAACTTTAAGCTTATCTTATATATTTTTTTTAATTTAATGAAATTGAAAAAGCAAAAATGACCAAAAAGCCCTTCAAGAGTCGGTCATGATTAATTTTTTAAAGTAAAAATTTTTCATTTCCTTCTCTAATCCTCCATGGCCAAAAACACAAAAGAAAAAAAGGCTCTCAAATGGTTTCTTGATTATTCAAGTTAGGAAAAAAAGAAAATCAAAGAAAAAAGCTTAGGAAAAACAAGGATTAAAGGTAATTCTTCAACTCCCTAAGCTTAGAAATTTTATTTCATGTTTCTTGATGATCTTATGAGATCCTAGGGTTTCTTCTTTTCATAAAATTTGTGGCGTTTGGTTGTGGTGGATGGAATTGGAAGTGTTGATGCATGTGTGAAGTGATTTGGTTAATATTTTTATAATATTAGTCCAATTTATTCATTTGATGATATGTTTCCATTCTAGAGTGTTATGACCAATATTGTAATGCCTATAATTGTTCTTGGGCGCTTCATGTGTGGTGACTTTGGTTGGTGTTTTGATTAATTTGATTAATCTTGAAAAATTCGATTTAAAGCATGATATTTGATAATTTTCTGTTCTGGATCAGATCTGGAATTGATTCTAGTTTGGTGATGAATTTGATGTCATTTTAATGTATTGGATGTGTTTTGGGTGTTGGAACAATTTCCAGAAATTATTTCGGAGTTGAAATAAGCGAAAATGGCAAAAAACGGCGTTACCGGGTGACTTTTGAGCCAACCGGGTGACGGCTGTCCAAACAGTGAATTTTTCACTGTTCGGGCAGCCCATGAACTGCTCTAACACTATTGGGGCTGACCTGGGCAGCCCTCATGTGTGTTGGGTAGTCATTCGGTCAAAAACGCGTTTTGAGTCATTTTGCGGAAAAATATTTTCGTAAAAGTTTCGCAAAGTTTCTACCTTATTTATGTCATTATTTGATATCTAATAAATGTGTTAAGGTGAAATATGAATAAATTATTCATATTAGATATTGAATAATTTGTTCGGTAATTTGAAAAATTTTAAAATTACGATTTCGCCCGAACCGCGCTTCCGCTGCGCCTTTCGCCCAAAACCCCAACAATTTCATCATTTATTTTGACAGATTTGACTAAGATATGGAGTGCTCGCGAAGTCAGGTAAGTAACTCATGCAATGAGTTTTTGAATAATTGATTGGTGTTTTAAATACATATATATATATATATATATGTGTGTGTGTGAGAGATTGAATTATTTAGGATAAGACGAGAATATATAAGAGATATTCTTGAAAATAAAGTTCGAGGTTACGTATGGTTACAATAATCGACCACCACAGGTATGGAACTTTGTTATTGATATGATATGAAGTAAGATATGGAATGAGCTCAATGTTTATGTGGATGTATGCATGTATGAAAGTGTAAGAATCGATAACGATATGTATACATGTATGTAAATGTATGAGTATGTAAAAGTATATGTATAAGCATGTATAAGTATATGAACATGTATTCTTATATGCATATGATGTGAAGATAAGTATAGGTTGGGTGTACGAAATCGATAAATGGAACAAATCATGATTTCTAAATTGGTATAAGCTAAGCTCTTTGAATAGGTAAAGTACATGTGCGAATGGATGTGTTTATAAATGAATGTTTCTGATAAGAATTCTTGAAACAAAGTGTATTTGATTGATAAGTAAAAAACATGACGATTGCTAAGGGCTATGGTAACGGAATTCGAAGTAATAGATATGTTCATATGTTTGATGTATATACGTATGTATACCAGATGATAAGAAATGTTTAACGTGTATGTGCTTGTGTATGTGAGATCGTGTGATGAGATTGTGTCACGTGATATGTGTGCATGTGTGTATATTAATTGGTTAATAATCTCTTATTGTAGTAGTCGAGCTAGTTAGGAATCCATTCGGACGACATTCATCTCATATCTATTCTAAAATAGGTAATGAGTCTCGTACGAGCATTGTTTATGTAAGCCAACTATATATTTGTGTTGTTTGATTATATGGTTTGTGATGTATTGGTTGTTATATGTGCTTCGTGGTTGGTTGCACGATGATTGTATGTATGTCTGACTGTATGTATGTGTATGATAGAACTCGTAACATATATGGATAATGTATGCTTACGTAAATGGATTAATGATTTGAAAATTGATGTGAATATCAGATATTTTAAAGTGTGTTTACTAAGTTATATTGGTATTTATGTATGTGTAATAATTCTGAAATTGTATTTGCATGAATATAAGAGAAATGTGTTATGGTATGTGTAAATACATATGAACCCTGAATGTCAAACTTTTCTAAGGTTATCGTGATTAAAGAAAGTTAAAGAAAGTTTTTTTTGGTATTGAAGTAAGTTTGTTTTGGTATAGAAGATAGTTTGTAACTAAATAGAAGGAAGTTTATTTGATTTACCGATTTGGTGATATTTCAAAGATGGATATTTATGATAAAAATATATATGTATGACTTCATGTTTCATGTGATTGAAGAGAATTTCATATTAAATGATATACTCTATGGTATTCGAGTTTTGCTTTGTATGCTTTGGATGTCATCTATTAGATTGTCAATATGTAGATATGTAAATATGAAAATTTGACATGGGTTAAGTATAAGGGATAATAACAAGTTAATAAAATCTGAACTTGTAACAATTTAGTAATTCTGATAATCTGTTGATATGTTTGACTTGTTTGTTTGTAATACTAGCATGGTTACGTACTGAGTTTTTAAAACTCACATCAAACCAGTTTGCTAGTTTTGCAGGTCTACTTCCAGATTGGTCAACCACGACAGCTTTAGAAGTCATGCTAGAGACGCGGATCACCCAAGCGACAGTCACCCTCACAAGTGTCATGGGAAGAGTTTTAGAGGTCTAGGATTTGTGATCAATACTTTATTAATCGTGCTGAACACGTTGTTTGTATATATATTAAGTACATATTTTGATTGCTTATGATGTTGTGGGCACAAAGCCCTTGAGTGTTGATAGATGATATGCGCACGAAGCCCTTAAGTGATGATTTTGATGTGTTGGTGTGGACCTGAGGTCCATTTTGATATATGATGTTTATTTTAGGTTCGTTTTGATGCTGGACTGAGATCCATGTCGTCCATTTTTAGGATACATCATGCCGGGTTTTTTGTAAATTTAGAGGCTTATGGAGATGGGTCAATCTTGTCTCTTTCCGTTATCATCCTGCCTCTAGCGGGGGTGTTATAGTTGTGGTATCAGAGCAAAGGTTTAGGTGTTGGTGAATGCAGCTACAGGGTACCCGATCATCTGAGTAAGTTTTCTGTTACGTATAGATCATATAAGTCTCATGTTGGTAACTTAAATCGATTTCTGGTTTATGGTATGATGTGCAATGACTTTGATTGATATGGATGATTCAGAGTGTTGGTACATGTTTGTATACTACGAATATATGTATGTGTATAGATATATTAAGTTAAAAGTATGTCATTTTTATAAGTATATGTATAAGTAAATAATGTGACTTCAATGTATTTTGAGGTACGAAAGATTCTATGATGTTGATAGTCTGAATTGTGAACATATATTTTGATTTATGTTTTCAAAACTTGGTATTTGATTTTTGGCATAAAAGTGTTTTTAAAAGAAAAAGGAAAAGAAAGAAGAAAGAAATAAAATTTTCAGATATTTTGATTTTAATTATAAGGGATAAATAAAATATTTCCGCCTCG
Organism: Zanthoxylum bungeanum; assembly: GCA_019454045.1. NCBI lineage: Eukaryota > Viridiplantae > Streptophyta > Magnoliopsida > Sapindales > Rutaceae > Zanthoxylum > Zanthoxylum bungeanum. The sequence goes on from SKCR01036135.1 coordinate 168,552, forward strand.
ATGCTTGATTCACATTTCTTGTTTTGAGATTTATCGATATGTTTCCGTCAATGTGTTTGATAATATGTTTTCGTCTCAGCGCTTGAAAATGATTTTGATATTTTTTTTTTCCGATTTCAATAATTTTTCTTGGGCAATTAAAATAAACTAATTTATCTTAATTACTCAATACTTAAAACCTGATTTTTTACGCAAAAATCAGATTTTTCCCTTAATTGCTGTAAGACTCCAAAGGTTTACATTTTGATCATTTTAGTCCGAATTTGTCAAATACAAAATTAAAGTGATTTCAAATCACTATCAAAAAGATTTATACATGTCATATACATCAAAATGCAACTCACAACAAAAACCCCAAATTTCCTTGAAATTACCGAGAGCTCCACCAAGTTTGTACTTTGATCATTTTGGTCAAAATTTGTCAAAATAAGTTTAAATGATTTCCAATCAATTCCAAAATAATTTTTATATCTTATATACATCATAATACAACACATATATGAAAAGCTCCAATTTTGGTTGAGGTATGAACCCTAATTTTTCAAATTAATCCAATTAACAAAATTAACTAAAATTAACCAAATCTAACACTTTAATCTAATCTCTACAACACCAAACAAGTCTCATTACTTTGAAATAACTCAAGAATAATTCTAGGTCATCAATGAGTTACCCAACAACTATAGAATGACAACAAGATTATCAAATTATGAAAAGTGTTCTTATTAACCTTTAATAAGCATACTTTGATAAACATACATGCATACATCTTTCATTCAAGTTTCCAAACATCCCAACACAAACAAAAGAGAGTAGAAAAATATGTGAACAACATATGTTATAGTCAAGAACAAAATGAACATTTTTCCTTATAAAGAAAAGTTGAAATTACTTACTAATTTCTAAGCTTTCTTGAAAAATCTTCTTTGTTCTTCTATTTTTCTCTCAACTCTTTTTGTTTTTGGAAGCTTAACACTTATGTAAACCAAAAAAAAAAAAAATGAAACCCTTAAATACTTAGGGTTGGCCGAAATTTTGGCCAAAAAAGAAAATTATATTTTGTTTATTTTACAAAACAAAGTAAAGAATTCAAATCCAATTTGACAATATTTTTCTTTAATGCAAAAGTCAAACATTAACACTTAGATATTTCCTAACCAAAATATAAACTTAGATATTTTATATTTTTAATTACTTTAATTACTTAACAATTAAATAATTAATTAAATATAAATACATAAATATATGTATTATATTTACTTTAAATAATCCAAATAAATATATTAATGATATATGTCAAATTTCATAATTTGATAATTAATTAATGTGTATTTAATAAAATTATATATTAAATACAAATACACATTAATTAGGAAATGACCAAAAAGTCTCTATGCATGTATCTTTCGTTTAACCATTAAACAATTTATAAATAATCAATATTATTCATAAAAGTTGTCATAGTGCTCTACGAGTATATTTCATTAGTGAGACTCTCTAGGTTCATGCATATCCGTCACGAAAAAAAATTCGTGTCCATAATCTACCCACCTTTAAATTATGATGAATGCAGATAAACTCACTGAACCATACAGGTCGAGGTCATTGCATACTTATAATCCCTCCGTCACAGGTATTCATATTATTCCAGAGATATCGATATAAACGTCAAATCTCTATAGATATAATCACGTCGACGTTTCTATTAGCAATCTCTTAATAACACTTAGAACTCACTTCTATAGTGTACCACATGCCTAAGGATTTAATAGATTTCTAATCTCATATTGAATACTTATGCTCTGTACACAGAGCTGACAAATTCTATCTTGACACACACAAGATAACCCGAGGATCAGTCCACACCCAACGAACTGGCGAAGGTCTGACCTAAATAGGTCGGTGACGTGACTGTCATCAAAGTGTGGAGGATATCTCATATATCCACAGTGGTATCTCAAGTCAAAGAATCATTATGCTACTCAACCCGAGAAGATTCCTATTAACGTTAATGTGGCATCCATTAGGAATCTTCGGTGAGTCATTTAGTGTTTATCCGATATAATCACCTATATGTCTATACGAGTCTCTGAGACTCATGATTTATTAAGAATCAACCATTGAAATCCAAGATTCCAATATACGATATGTACAGATCTCAGCAGGTTTACTTACTGACCAAGTAATGTAAATCTTGACCAGGAACAATTAATGAAATGATACTGCTATGATATAACTCAATGTCAGTTACGACGCTTTTGCAACTGTATCATAACTAATTATTCTAAGGTCAATTACGTCTTTACCATATATAAATAGATGTTATATTATAGAAACTACTTATTTTATTCATAATAAAATGTTTACAAAAGTATTTACAAGGAAATTCATAAGAAATTGTCACTCTGAGCACCAATCCCAACAGAAAGATTTCAAAATAATTATATTTTGATTTCGATATATTTCGATATTGTTTAAGATATTATACGATATGATATATTTCCGTCACGACACTTGTATATGGTTTTTACAGTTTTATTGTTTGATATGATATTTTTTCGTCGTGGTGTTTGTATAGGGGTTTGTCTAACTGCAGTGGGCCGACCCGACCCTCTGTCGAGAGGGGATCGTTTTGTTCATGTTGGGGTCAGGCGCGGCGGAAGCGCTGTTCGGGCGAAATCGTACTTTAAAAACTTTTAAACTTACCAAATAAATTATTCAATATCTAATATGAATAATTCATTCATATTTCACCAAAACATATTATTGTTATCAAATAACAATATCAATAATTTAGAAAATATTGTGAGTCTTTTACGAAAAATGGCATAAAACGTATTTTTGCCCGAACCGACTAACCAATACAAATGGGGGCTGCCCAGGTCAGCCCCAATAGTACTTGGACAGTTCATGGGCTACCCGAACAATGACCAATTCACTGTTTAGATAGCTGTTACCCGGTAAGCCCTAAACTCACCCGGTAACGCCGTTTTTCACCATTTTCGCATATTTTCACTCCGAAACAGTTTCCGACAATTATTCCAATGCCCAATACACATCTAATAAATTTAAAAAACATATTTTTCATCAAAAAATTCCATAATTTCCAGATCTGATCTGGGTGCTAAAAATATCATTTTTCATGCTTTAAATCCAATTTTCTCAATATTAATCATATTAATATTTACACCAATGAAAGGCACCACCAATGAAGAAATCAAGAATAATTCTATGAGTTATAAGAGTGGTCATAACACTCTAGAATGGCAACAAGTCATCAAATGATAAAATTGAACTAATATTACATTAATATCACTCAATCTTACTTCACACATGCATCTAGCCTCTCAATTCATCCTCCAAATCAAAAATCCCCAAAATCCAATAAAGAAAGA